>APFE030377895.1:88918-128288 GCA_000404065.3 Pinus taeda | reverse complement strand
TTTTTTTTTATGTAGTTTCTTGCCAACCATAATGACCAGCATATGTATTTGGGAGGTGTGGGCCAACACCTTATGTTTAAAGAAGAATACCTATGCATCCAAGGATAATTTATTTTCCATTTCATGAACATTTCAACCCAATAATTTGGAATTACTTTCATTTTAACTAGTTTCAAAAAAGCCTCCTTCCAAAAAACCAGGGAGAAAGAGAAAATCCTGAATAGACGATGAATACTTTCCTCTACATTCTTGCATAAAGAATAACATGAGGAACCTTGAATATTCCTCTTGTGTAAATTTATGTAGCAGGGATTTTTTGGTGGACAAGAGTCCAACATAAGATATTTACTTTTGGAATGTTGTCCCTTTGTCAAATGCTTCCCATAACCTATTTTGAGGTAGATGTGGAAGCTGATTTACAAGATGAACATATACTTCTTTGACTGAGTATAACTGACTAGGGTTAAACTTCTATGAATGAAAATGTCTCTCTATTCGGGAAATAAGAGCCATAACTTTAAGAAATTTAATCATAATTTCCCATTGATGAAGAAGAGGAGGGAGGTTTGGAAAAAGCCTTTGAGACCACAAGCCACACTCATCTTATTTTTCTATATCTTTGATCTTATTTAATCCATTTTGAGAGATCTAGTCAATCGCTCCCTTAATTCAACTCGATTCCATAGAGGACCATGCTCGTGAAAGTTGTCATACCAGAATTTAATGTGGGTGTCATTACGCATCCTCAAGCTTAGATGCTCAATCACAAAAGGGGTTGCCTTTGGGCATAGTTTCTAGATATTTGAACCTGAGTCTAACCATTCTACTAATTCCTATCTTAAGAGGCAAGATATATGAAAATACTTCTTCATGAAAGCCTGCTTCCACCACTTCTTGGAATCCGAGATTAGACTCCACATAATTTTAGCCCTAAGGGCCAAATTCATAAGATATAGATATTTAATTGCCAATCCTCCAAGATATTTTGGAACTTGAACCATGTTCCATTGAAGTAAATGGAATCTCTTTTCGTTAAATTTTCAAACTTTTCATAAGAATTTCTTGATGAGCGCTCTGATTTGATTAAAAATTTCTTTTGGATCCAAGAGACCAAAGCATAAATAAATAGACATGGATGATAGCACAAATTTTATCAATACAATTCTTTTGGTCAGATTTAACCATTTATCTCCTCATACTCGCATTCCTTTTTTTTTAATCTTTTGGATGACTTCATTCCAATCATCTGATCATGACTTACCTATTGGGAGAGGTATTCCCAAATACTTGAATTGATACTCTCCAGTCTTAGCTTGGAATTCCAACGTTCTTGTTATCTCCTGAAGAGTTGTATAAAAGCAGTTCCAACCAAACAAATGGATCTTGTTTTTATTTATTATCCCACTTGATTAATCCATATAGGAGCCTAGAATCAATCAAAAGTGGTGAGATATGATCTTGGAAGCCCTCCCCAAGAGGAGGGTGTCATCAGTGAATTGAGAGTGCTTCATCTCCTTGACATTCATGGCTATGTTGAGACCCATTATTCGCCCCTTTGTTCTTGCTAGCTTCACGTTCCTACTTAAAATCTATGCTACCAATATATATAATAATTAAGAGAGAGGGTAGCCTTGTCTAAGGAATCTAGATGCCAAAAAAAATTCAGACAGACTTCCATTCACCAAGGGGCTATCCATGAGTCACCAAAGCATGCTTGAACCCATCTAATGAATTATTTGCTAAAACAAACCTTTTCCATAACCAAAACTAAGAAAAAGTTCCTTACTTGATCAAACACATTTTCCATGTCCATCTTTATGACAATGCCTGGTTCTTAGCTTTCTTAAGTAGTGTGGATGGGTTCTTGAACGAAGGTAACATTGTCCACGATTTATCAATGTTGCATAAAACTACCTTGGTTCTTAGAAATGATAGATGATATGAATTTCTTAGCTTGTTAGCAATAACCTTACTGATAATTTTATAAGTCGAATGGCATAGAGAAATAGGTTGAAACTTGGAAAAGGAAGATGGCTTCGATTCCTTAGGAATTAGGGAAAAAAATGAATAGTTCGTGCCCCTACCTTTTTTTTTAAGGAGGATTTGATCATTCACATGAATTCTCTCTTAATGAGGTCCCAAAAAGAATGCAAGAATCTAACATAGAAACCATCTGGTCCAGGGGATTAATCCGGATCGAAGAGACTAAATTTCCTTTATTACCTCATCTTCATTGACTTCTAATTTTCAATATTAGATACGACACACGAAATAATAGACAAAAATTCTCTAGCCTTGTCAAAATCCATATACTAGTCTTATGAATATAACTTCTGAAAGTGAGAAAAGGTTTCCTGTTTTATTTCTACAAAAGTAGTCAATTTTGGTCAGTATTCTGGGTTGATCTCTTTTACTTGGTTGGAGATTTCCCTTGCCTTGTATTTTTTATGGAGAAAAGTTGTGTTTTGATCTCCATATTTTAGCCATGTGGTCCTCAAATTTAATCGCCAATACCCTTGTTCCTGCTTACACATAGTTTGGACTATTTTTGTTAAATTTTTTTCTTTCTCTAGATGCCACTCCTCAAATCTCTCTTCTTCCCGCAGTTCATAGTGGTGTTCTAATTGATTGTATGCTTCTTTCTTTTAAAGCCCCAGGGGCTTATAGTTCTCCATGACCCACATTCATAGTGATATTTTTAATGCTCTGATCTTAGACTCCAAAATGAAGGCGGGTGAACCAACAATAGGAGCAATCCATGCTTGTTTTATCAAATCAATTATGACTTCATCCTAGATCTAGCATGGGTTATATCTAAATGGGATAGGGCTTGTATTTCCATGAGATCAATTTCAATTAAGATGGGGTGATGATTTGATTCACTTTGCACAAGAATATATGATATGCACTCCATCCCTCTGGTTAACCAATTCTTATGTAAGAGAAAGTTATCCAAATGGGCAGCTAAGTGGCTCTCCCCTGTTCTTTTGTTTGTCCACATATACTTCCCTTTCTTAGGGACAATATCAATCAAATCCCATAGGTCAATCATGTAACATTTTCCTCCCACATCCACACAAGTAACCATGCCAACTGGGGTAAACATGATAGGATAGGCTAATATGATCAAATTCGAACTCCTAGGTGACCTTAAGGAAGTCGAATCGATGAAACATCACACAGGACCATCCAACATCATCACTAGAACCTTCAAGAGACAATCAGCTACTCAGACATACTATTCCTGGGTCCCACTATTGTTCTGGACAATTTAAGGTTTAGTCGCTCTCATGCTATGGGCAAGGGAGCGATCAGAGACCTAAAGCCTCTCTCATAGGCTTGCAGGCTAGCAAATGTGGATGAAACTTTCCAGTTATGTGCCAGCGAATTTGGGATTTGAGCCACTTTTTCATGCCCAAAGCCCAGGTCACAACCCAAAATAGAATGAAAGCTCAGAAGTAAGTAAAGTACATGGAAACAATGATGCAAAAGTAAATAGTTGATCAAGGCTTTAACCAGACTCCTAATAGCCATGATAGGAATTTCATCAAACATATCATTGACATTAACCTACAAGTGCAAACAATAGAGTTAGGTGTAGGGATCTCTTACTTATCTAAGAATATCCATGAACCATTGTTTCCTTATGTCATTTACTGCCTTATCACTTATTATGTCATAGAAATAATATCCATTCAAATACAAGTAAAACATGTTGAGATCCAAACATAGCTGTTGCCATAAAATGAACATATAACCAACATAATAGGAACAAAATTACAATAAACATATCAACCGTCAAAATCCACATATACACCAGTACATTTACACATGAAAATCAATAGAATAAATTTCTCATTAATCAATGAAATGAACTGACCGAAGATGGGACTACCACGTTCCACCCAACCATAGATTGGTTGATCCAAGGCTCTCTTCAGCCAATCACCCCCATGCCATATTCTAAGCATGAATGTGGGACTCAAACCAAAATAACTCAACTAGGGCATACTGAGGCTAAACCAGCTCACCCTCATCAATAGAAACCAATCTTTACCATAACACATCCCGGATCACTAAGCCAACACAATGAACACATCATAACAGTCTTTACCATGATATCCACCTGATCACTAGGCCAAACAAGCATGTATGCCACTAGATTTCTCCACCTACACCGTGAGGAATTTTCCTATCTCCTAGTCTCTCAGCCTTTACCGCAATCTAAACTCGGATCACTAGGCTCTAAACTGAGACCCACTATCCAGGATTTACTGCATATCCCAAACTTAGGATTACGGGGCCCAATGGAGAGAAAACCACCCCTAGGATTTATCATATATCCTACCATTCACCAACAAGGATTCCTAGGCCATTTGAGGAAACACAAAATTCGGCTTTATCGCAACCCACAGTCTGGTTTAGGGGTTACTAGGCCATGTGTTCTATCATTTCGGAGATCCACGTCACTCAACTTCGAATCCATCCAACAATTCAACTCAACCAAACATGAGAACCCCATCACATCATGGCTATCCGGAAATGGAAAGGGTAGGATGAAAAACATTGTTACACTTGGCAAAACCCATGCCATGATAGAAAAGACCACATGCAATGCCATGCATGCTAAATATAGCAAGGAAAATACACATGAAAATCGATACCTATAATGAAGTTTGCTGTAACTGCTTGATCCTGCCTTCCCCACTTGATCTTTGCTTCCTCTTGCCTTATTTTCCTTTCTTGCTCCAATTCCAAAGTGCTCCAAGAAAAAACTCTAAGTATCCAAGAGTATGAGAGAGAGAGAAACGAGAGTGCTCCAAAACTGAACTGACAAAAGTTACCAACTGATCCTCAGAAGCCTTTTTATGAACGAGGCCTCTATTTTCTTCATTTTCCATTATTTTCCTTCATTATCCTCCTCACATGCAACCTATGACCTTTCACCTCCTCTTTCTGCTAATTTCCATTATTTTCATAAAAAATTGTGCCAAAATGCCATTTTGGCTTTCCAAAGCCTTAGCCATTGCCTTTTCCAATTTCATTAGCCATAAACAACCAAATGAATATCCCCTAGAATGTATTTCCCAACATTTAGCTTGGAATAAGTGTCCCAATCATATGTGGTTATTGTTTTTAACATTTATTACATGGAATTTTCACCAAGGCTATTACAGAACCCTCCCCCTTAGGGGACACCATCCTCGGTGTTCAATCACACATATACCTCAACAACCTGCTGAAAGAAGACATACTACTTATGGAGCTTTATAACACAGTTAGATGCAATATTTACAATGAAAGATCTACTCAAGATAAGAACATCATGACAACATGACAACACACCGCATAGTGGAGCTTTATAACATAGTGCACTACGACATTTACAATGATCATCCCGCTGAGTGCCAATCCATATGACATCATAAAATCATGATAAAATAACCACATGATAACATAATAACATAACCGTAATAGCATGACACCCACACCTCATAGTGGATTTTTATAACACAACTTGTTATGATATTTACATCCATACACGAGTGTACATATAATAACATCATCACAACTATATATACCAAAACATATGCCAAATCGTATACCAAAACATATATCATACATATACTAACATCATATAGCATATATCAAAGCATCATAAAGCATATATAAAAACATCATATAACATATATCAACCATAATAAAGCATATACTAAACCAACATAAAACAAATACTAAATCACCATGAAGCATATACCAAGCCATCATAAGAAAATACTAAACCACCATAAAGCAACTACCAACCATGATAAGCAATCACCAAATCACCATATCAAACTTGCTTTGCCTCGACCAGTAAAGAAGGAAGGATACATGGCCCGCATTTGATCCACCATCTCCCATGTAGCTTCATCGGGCCTAAAGTGATTTGATTTCACTTCAACTTTCTCTATTGCTTGGTTCCGAAGCATGAGAACCTTTTTCTGCCATATACACTAATGCTCTGATTGGAATTATCCATCTGGTTCCACCCACAATAAATACCATTCAATCGCATGATTAGCATCCTTAACATACTTATTAAGCAAAGATACATGGAAAACATCATGGACTTTCATTGTCGGAGGAAGTGCAAGTCGATAGGTTACTGGCCCAATCCTCTCAATGATACTGAAGGGTCCACAAAACCATGGTGCCATCTTGGCACACGAGCCAATCGATAAGGAGCTCTTCTGTGGTTTGATGCGCAAGTACACTTGTTCCTCAACCTGGAATTCCTTGAAAAATTTGTTCATGTCTGCATAACTCTTCTACCTATCCCGTGTTGCCTTGAGATTCTTCTTGATCACCTGCATTTCTTCTTCCATGTCTGCCAAAATATCTGGGCCAATAAATACTCTGCTAATCGAATCACTCCAACTAATGGGAGTGTTACAACTCTGCCCATATAATGCCTCAAAATGACTCATCCTCAGTGACTCCTCATAACCATTGTGGTATGCAAACTTGACCAAAGGGAGATACTCTTCCCACTTCCTTTGTTGATGCATTACATACACCTCAACATGTCCTCTAATATCTTGTTAGCCATCTATGCTTGTCCACCTGTCTGCGGATGGTAAGTTGTGCTGCAGGCAAACACAATGCCCAAGCCTACAAATAACTCCTTCCAAAACTTGGAAGTGAACTTTGTGTCTGTGTGTGACACAATCTTCTTCGGGACACCATGTAGTATAACCACATCTCAGATGAATACCTGTACCACATCACTGGTTGAGAATGTAGACTTCACCGAAACAAAGTGTGCAACCTTTGTTAACATGTCCACAATGACCATGATGGAGTCATGTTGTTTCACTGCCTTCGGCAACCCTGTGATGAAATCCATGGAAATGACCTCCCATTTCCACTCAGGAATAACCATCAGCTGTAACAGTCCACCTGGATGTTTGCACTCTGATTTCACTCGCTAACAGTTGAAACATCTAGACACAAACTCTGCTACATCCCTCTTCAAATTCAGCCAATAGTAGTATCTCTTTGCAGTTGTGAGTGTCTTTTGATAACCTGAGTGACCCAAATAAGGTTTCACATGAAATTCCCTCAAGATCACCTTCTTGAGTTCACTACTATCCAGTACATAAATCTTGTCTCGAAACCTGACCAATCCCTCTGGTGTAAGCCAATAGTCCATGCCTTGTGCACCTATATCTGTATTAGCACCCTGTTGCAACTTGTGCACAATATCCATATACCTGACATCCTTCTTTCTTGCCTACAAGATCCTATCCTGTAATTTTGTCCCATAGGAGCTCATAGCTACCAAGTGATGTTCCTATACCTATATGCTGAAAGAATTTGCCACCCTGTTCTCTTTACCCTTGATGTACCTAATCTTAAAGTCAAACTTGCTGATCATGGCCAACCATCTAGCCTACCTGGAATTTATATTCAGTTGGTCAAACAAATACCTCAACCAAATGTGATCACTCATAAGTATAAATCTCCTGCCAAGAAGATAATGTCTCCACATATTCAGTGCATGTATAATCGCTACTAGCTTAAGATCATGTGTTGGGTAGTTTTTCTCATGCTTGTTTAGTTTCTGGGACTCATAACATACCACCTATCCATCCTGCATAAGGGCTCCACCAAGTCCTCTCTTGAAAGCATCTGTACATACTATGAACTCTTTGTTTGGATCTGCAATCTGTCGCACTGGTGCATGTGTCAGCAACTGCTTAAGTTTCTCAAAGCTAGCCTCACACTCTTCAGTCCATTAAAACTTCTTACATTTCCTCTGCAATGATGTGATAGGATAAGAAATCTGTGAGAAGTTCCAGATGAACCTCCTATCATACCCTGTCAGACCCATGAAATATCTCACCTCATCCAAACTCGTACGAGCTACCCGCTCCACGATGGCCCTTATCTTCTCTGGATCTACTGCAATGCCTTCCTTGGAGTCAACATGTCCCAAGTAGTGTACCTCGGTTTGAAAGAAGCTACATTTGTTGAGCTTAGCATACAACTGATGCTCTCTCAACAACCTCAACACTGCTGCTAAGTGATCGAATTGATCTTCCTCATTTTTAGAATATACCAGTATATCATCAATGAACACAATAACAAACTTATCCAAATACATACACAACACACTATTCATCAAACACATGAATGTAGATGGAGCATTCATTAAGCCAAATGGAACAATAAAAAACTTATAATTCCCATACTTGGTTCTGAAAGCAGTCTTGTAAATGTCCTCCTCTTTCATGCGTACTTGATGGTATATGGATCTCAAGTCAATCTTCGAGAACACTGCTCTCCCTTCAACTGATCAAACAAGTCATCAATCCTTGGCAAAGGGTATTTGATTTTGATAGTCACTTAGTTCAATTGTCTGTAATCAATGCATAATCTAAGGGTATCATCTTTCTTCCTCACAAACAAGACCGATGCACCCCAAGGTTATACACTTGGCCTAATGTATCCCTTGTCCAAAATTTCCTTCAGCTACGGTTTCAACTCAACCAACTCAGGTGTGCTCATTGTGTAAGGTGATTTCGATGCTGGAGCTTCCCCTGACACTAACTCAATCGAAAAGTCAGCCTCCCTGTGAGGTGGAAACTCTGTAATGTCCTCAGGGAATACATCCCTGAACTAATGCAACACTGGGTACTTGTTCAACACATTTGCATCCTCAACCTCCTTACCATTATCACTCTAAATGTGTACTGCAAATAGCTTGCACCCCTTCATGTGGCTACACTTTTCTTGTATAACTGTCACCATCCTAATTGATGTGGCCTTCTTCTTACCTTGCAAGAATATTGGTTCCCCATTTTCATCAACACACTCAATAGATTTTTCATAATAATCAACCTTGGTTCTGTGAAGATACAACCAATCCATGCCCAATAACATATTGTATGAACCCAATGGTAATACATTCAAATGGGCTGTTGTATGCATACCATTTAAGTAAAATGCGCAAGCTCCTACCCAATTATGAACTCACTTCTTTGTACCCGTAGCCAACTACAGTAATCAAGACTCTACATGCAACTCCTTATTCAACCCACACTTATCCACCAAGTCAGGACTAACATAGCTATAATTAGATCCAGGGTCAATCAAAATAGAAATAACTTGATCACAAATCTTACCATACATCTCAATGATAGATGCCTGGTGTTATGCCTGCCTGTTGTCCACTGCTGCATAGATAAGTGGAATACTCTGACCATTGTCCCCAACAGTCTGTGCCTCCTATGCACTATATATCTGAGGCATACCACCTTGATTCTGTGGACAATCTCTCTTAAGGTGTTCCTTGCCACATGTCCAACACTCCAACTGACTAGTACCAACACCTCTATGCTGTTGTTGTGACTCATCTACTTGTCTAGCTGCATTGAGTATCTTTTGTGGTGCCACATTCTCTTTCTCATCTGCATGCTAAGGCCTTGTTCTCTTAGGTTTCCATTTACCTCTATCTTTTTCCTTTTCTTTCCATCCATGTTGAGATTCATTCTTACACTTTGATTGTTCGTAACAATGCTTGAGTTTCCCAATAAATTCCCCAAGTGATAGAGGCTCATCATACTCAATCTGATCCCTAAATTCTAATGGATAACCCCTGACAAACCGTTGGAATTTATCCTTCTCATCAATAAGATATGGTGCATACCTCAACAACTCCAGAAACTTGGTCATGTACTCTTCATTCATCAATGATCCCCTCTTTAGCTCATAGAATTCTTTTCCTTACTGTCATAGTAACTTTATGACAAGTACTTCTTCCTAAAAAGCCTCTTGAATTCCTACCATCTCAAGTCATCTGTCCTGATGTCTCTAACCCGCTTAACTTCCCACCAGATGTTTGCTTTACCTTTTAAGCTAAAGATAGTTATCAGGGTCTTCATGTTATCTGTCTACTCATACAACTCAAAGAATTTGTTCATGCCAAGTATCCAAGCCTCTACGTCTTCTGACTTCTTCACATCTCCATCAAAAGTAGGTGTTTTTCCTTTCTTGAATTCATCTGGCAAGTACCCCTATCATTCCTCCTATAAGGATGATAGCGACGAAGATCATGATGTCTATCAAAACCAAAACTAGAATAATACCTGTACTCACCTTCCCTCCTGTCCAGAGTGTCCAACAACTTGCCATCTCTCACCATGTTAGATCTATCTGACTTGTGTCTACCATGAGATATACTACCATATGCTCAATTAGTCCCATCCTCATGTGCATGGCTGATCTGAAGCGACCCTTGTCACTGCAAGTCTAAAAAATTCTGAAGAAGTATAACATTAACCTTTGCTTTCTTCTCTTGTTCCTGTATGATCTGGTCATTATTTGCCTTACAACTCCTTATCTCTTCCTTCAATCTCCTCAGTGTATTAGCCAAATCAGAAGTATGCCCCACACCATGCGACTCATCTGATGCATAGGGAGATTCTGTTGGAAAATACTAAGAGGGGGGGTGAATCAGTATTCCTTAGCAATTAGCACTTTTAAATCTTTTCAGAGCATTAATTAATCGTCAATTATTATTAACATTTATGTAGTAATAACAGTAAATAAAATAACACAGGAGGCATAAAGATTTTAGGTGGAAAACCACCTCCGGGTTAAAAACCACCGAACGCTTTTCTAATAAATTATTTAATCTTCAGCCCGAACTAAAATGAAAGCAACAACTTCCTAGAATTATAGAAAAGCGTTATTCTCCAGCTCCCATTGGATGGTTGCTCCAATGCTCGAGATTCTTCAGTAGTCAACTGAACGGATGCCCCAACACCCAATGAGCTACAACTCACCCTAGCACCACCCTACCACCCTGAAGTTTTCACAGGCTTGAACCTGTTGGTGACTTCATGCACCAGCCTAGCACCACCCTACCACCCTATAGAAGAATAAAAGAAGAATGGACTCCCGTACCAGGGAAAATGGTCCACTTTACAATGATATAGGATGATGTAGAAGAAGAAGACACACTAGACCATAACCCCAACTATGACACAACCACCTAATGACGATCCTAGACCTCCCAACACTACCTCTTAAATTCTTGGAAAATAAACACTTGTACAACTTTTACAATGATGCTTTTACAATGACTCTGTACAATGATACTTTTACAATGATTTTATGCAGTGCTTCTCAATTGAATACTTCATATAGTGAACTTCTTGCTGTTGTTTTGCACCTTGATTGCTGCTCTTGTCATGCTACCCTTTCTTACTCTTTAGAACATTAGATTATGCATTGAGTCTTCTCTTGATGAATATATAATACCTGCAAAAAGTCTTACAGGAAATACCCATGACATGATAATAGCAAAACTTACCCCATCCCATAGAGCATATGTTAGTGCTAAACAAAAACAACAAATTAAAATACAAACAACCTAATGCAATTAAGAAATGAACATGCATATACAGAAGATACTTACCTATAGATTACCTCTGGTACATCATTTTGCTGCACCTTGCTTGGTGGTCTTTTCATGCTACCCTTTCTCATTCTTCAAAACATTATATTATGCATTGAGTCTTCTCTTGATGAATATATAGTACCTGCAACAAGTCTTCAAGGAAATACCCATGACATGATAATAACAAAACTTACCTCATCCTGCAGAGCATATGTCAGTGCTAAACAAAAACAACAAATTATAATACAAAGAACCTAATGCAATTAAGAGATGAACATGCACATACAAAAGATACTTACCTATAGCTTACCTTTGTTGCATCATTTTGCTGCACCTTGCTTTTTGTTGCCCTATAAAGTTTGGTCCTTTGCACCCCTTGACAACACTTGACTTGGTTTTTCTTGCCTTCTAGGAGCACGATATTTAATCTGATGTATCTTTGCAATTTTAGATCCCCAACATGTGATCTTCAGTCCTGTAGAAGCCTCCGAGTCTTCTTTCCAATGCCATAGGTCTGACCCGATTTTGACTCTTCAAGACAAAGTTATGCCCAATCTATCACAATAACCTAATTATGGACTAGTTCAGTAGAGCGAACTTGTACGATGTGATATGTGTCACTGTTTCCTCCTTCGGCTCTAAAATTGATACACAGAAAACTAAAGTCCGTGCACTATCCACCACTTTTTACAGAATTATAATCCTCTTCTTAGAGAGAGAGTTATGACGATTTTCCCAAGGTGACTTCTTTGAGATGAAATTCGGCAGCCTGCAAAAACCCTAACTTCCATAGATCATATCTCTGACAATATAGCTAATCAAAATCTGAAGTTCAGTCACAACGTTCATCAGGATTATGAATCAAATGGGTTTTAATCTTAGAATCTAAAACTTCATAGAAATGAAGTTATAATGAAATGCCATGATCACTACATTTGGAGGACATATGAGATTTCTTTTTATAGAGTTGAGATGGGCTTCTATAGAGAATGTTGGAGGGATTTTAGGAGCTTAAAAAAATTATTAACTAATGACTATTCAATTACCAAAACCAATTATGAGTGCCATGCCACAACCCCATAGGGTTTTAGCCCACTAACTGGGGTTACTAACTTCAAACTTGAATATCTCTCAAACCGTGAAGAATTACTTGGTGTGCCATATATCAACGGAAACATCTCAATGAGTAGAATCTATCTAGAAGATTCTTGACTCAAAACAGAGTAAGTTGTTAAGTAAAAATTCCCTTTAAATATCAAGGTAGCCCTTGGTGCTGCTTGGGTTGACATCAATGACAACCTCAGATCATCTTTAGATCAAACAATATCCCCCTTTGGCATTGATGGCAACAAAAGTACTCACCCTGCGATCAGGGCACCTCTTCCTACTGCCTTCTCTCCCCCTTTGACATCAATGGCAAAGGGTAACTCCCCCCGACACACAACCATCCTATGGACCTGTACACACTTCCACTCCCCCTTTATTTTCTGAATAAGGAAATTCTAATGAGAACTTGGGAGAATCCCAAGCTTCTGGCGAAGATATTCAAATTCTTCATGAGGTAAAGGTTTAGTGAAGATATTAGCGGTTTGTTCATTTGTACCAACATATTCAAGTTTGATATTCTTTTCAATGACTTTTTGTCTAACAAAATGATATTTTATCGGAATGTGTTTTGTTTTTGAATGCATGGCATGATTCTTGGAGATGCTGATGGCACTGGAGTTATCATAGAATATGGGAATAGGCTCACTAAATTGTACTTGAAGATCTTTCAAAGTTTTTGTCATACAAAGGAATTGACTACAACAAGTTGCCGCTACAATGTATTCTTCTTCTGCTGTAGATAATGAGATTGAGGTTTGCTTTTTTCTCAACCATGATATGAGACAACCACCTAGATAGAATGTTTCTCCACTAGTACTCTTATGATCATCTATGCTTCTTGCCCAATCTACATCTGTAAAGGATTGAATAATGAGATTGTTGCCCTTGGGATACCACAAACATATTCTGTTCTGCCCTTTAGATATCAAAGAACTATTTTTACGGCAATAATATGTGATTCTTTTGGTGTTGCTTGGAATCTTGCTACTTGTCCAACTTCTTGCATAAAATCTAGTCAGGAGGCTGTTACATATAGAAGACTACCAATCATAGATCTGTACAACCTCTGATCCACATCCTTAGATGAGTCGTCTATGCTCAGTTTGCAACCTGTTACCATTGGAGTAAGGACGTGTTTGCAATCTTCCATTTTGAATTTCTTGAGCATTTCCTTGATGTACTTGGCTTGACATATAAATATTCCTTTTTCTTGCTTAGGTATTTGAAGCCCTAATAAGTATGTCAACTCAAAAAGTAAAGACATCTCGAACTCACTTTGCATATTTGTAGAAAAGTTCTTACTTATTCGATCATCATTTCTACCAAAGATTATATCATCCACATATACCTCAACGATTGTTAAATTATCTTTATCTATTTTTACGTAAATATTGCTATCAACAGTACCTTTATTTAACCCTTGTTGGCATAGATATCTGTTAAGACGAGCATACCATGCTCTGGGAGCCTGCTTGGGACCATACATAGCCTTCTTTAACCTGCAAACATAGTCTTGTTTTTCTGATAGTAGAAAACCTTTAGGTTGTTCGATGTAAACTTCTTCTTCTAATTCTCCATTCAGAAATGCTGACTTAACATCCATTTGGTAGACTTTTATTTTTCTTCAACATGCATAGGCGAGAAACATTCGGATGGATTCCATTCTGGCAACTAGTGCAAATGTTTCGTCGAAATCAATTCCTTCCACTTGTGCATATCCTTTGCAAACTAATCTTGTCTTGTTCCTGGTAATCTATAATCCTTCAACTGTTTTGCTCCCCCTGAACCTCTAATGAAACTACCATCTTGTTCAAACTACCTTTCGGTCAATCGTAGACTTCTGATATATACTATTGCATAGACTCCTCTTGTACAAAAATTAAAGAGTTAACAAGCTAGATTGTTCAAAATAGTGAGTCACCTAATGAGCCATCTTGACTTGAGTCATTATCTGAAGCAATTCCTAATTCCTCATGAAAGCATAATTGCTGAAACCTTGTTATCTACTTTGTCTTCTTGTACTTGTTTCTTTTTCTAGACCTTCTTATTCCTGCAATCTCGAGCCATGTGCACATAGTTATGACACTTGAAGCATTCAGTGTTGTCCATAGGAAATTCCTTCTGATATCTGCAACCATGAGCACTATGGCCATAGTTATGGCATTTGAAACATTCAATATTTGGCCCATCTAGCACACATTCTCTTCTGACAAAATCATCATGGAACCTGTCTCGTGATCCTACAAACTTGCTTCTAGGTTTTTGCAAATAATGATTGTAGTTGTCAAAAACTTCACAGTCCCTATCCATATGTCCATAGTTAGCACATAAAAAGCAATAACCATTGAATAAATGAACAGACCTGGAAGATTTTTTATTCTTCTTTGGAGGCGGTGTTGTAGCTTCTTGTGGTCCTTTGTTCTTGATTGCTTTGGTCTTGTTCTTTGGAGTTGCAACATTCTTCTTTGGATTTCCACTTTGATCAACTTCCTTCTTAGAATCATCCTGCGAAGCTGTGGAGCTTGAACCTTCATCAACTAGAGCTTTACCATCTTTAATTTCCTTCATTTTCGCTTCTTCATCTGTCTTATCTTGTATGTATTCCTTTTGCGATCCTTTGAGTTTGTTGATCTCATCATGAGTTGCATCAAGTTCTTCTTGCTTTTGAGAAAGATCTTCTTCAAACCATATTTTCAAGATCTTCCTTATTTTTTCTTCCTCCTCAACTTGTAGCTTGAGAAGAGTGGTCTTCTCTACTTCTCTGTTGAGAACCTGTATCTGTTCCTTTTGCTTCTCATTTTCAATCCTGGGCCTGCTTATTTCTATTGAATATGTTTCTAATTCCTTTTGCTTTTGGTCAACGGCAGATATGTATCTTTGATCAGATTCCTTCCTTTCAATTTCTGCTTCTTGCATCTATTGTGTGATCCTACTAATCTCTGCAAATGTTGTGTCGAGTTCTTGTTTCTTCTGTTGGACTTCTCTCTTGAAGTCTCGTGTCGCTGTATTATTGATTTCTTCCAACTTATTTTGAAGTGACTCTCCAATACATTTGTGTTCTTCAACTTCAATTTTGAGACCTTGAACTTGTTCTTCAAGAGTATTGGAATGGATCTTCTTAGACTTGAGCTCTTTTATAAGATTGATTTCCTCCTTAGAAAATTCTACTATGGTCAACATTTCTTCATCATACTCAAAAGGATCTAAGTTTTCAATAACATCTTGACCTGATTTATTTTTTGAATAGATATTATGAAGCTTTTACCGAAGAGCTTTAGCTATTGAACATTGACCAACTTTTATTTTCACAGAATTTGGAAAAACATTCAAAATTACATTCGTGGCCTTTGAATTGTACCTTTTATCTTCGTCAATAGATGTGTCTCAAGAAACAATTGATTCCCATACTCCATGTGCCTGCAAAGATACTTCCATCCTGGATTCCCATATCCATTAATTATCTCCATCAAAATCAAGGGTTGGTACACAATACTCACTTTATTGAGATATTGTTGTACCTGTACCTTCCTTTGAAATCCTTGTAACCCACTTCTTTGACTTTCCCATCTCTATGCTCTGAAAACTGGCTTCCAGCGGTTAAGCTGTTACTAAAGGAACCAAGCTCTGATAGCAATTCTTGGAAAATAATGATGGTGTGGGGGGGGGGGGGGAATTAGTATTCCTTAGAAATTAGCACTTTTAAATCTTTTAAGAGCATTATTTAATCTTCAATTATTATTAACATTTATGCAGTAATAATAGTAAATAAAAGAACATAGGAGGCAACAAGATTTTAGGTGGAAAACCCCCTCTGGGTCAAAAACCACCGAAGACCTTTTTAATACTTTCTTTAATCTTCAGCCCCAACTATAATTAAAGCAACAACTTCTTAGAATTCTAGAAAATCATTCTTCTCTAGCTCCCATTGGATGGACGCTCCAACACCTGGATTCTTCAGTAGTCAACTGAACGGATGCCCCAACACCCAATGAGCTATAACTCACCCTAGCACTACCTTACCACCCTGAAGTTTTCATAGGCTTGAACTTGTTGGTGACTTCATGCACCAACCTAGCACCACCCCACCACCCTATAGAAGAATAAAATAAGAATGGACTCTTGTACCAGGGAAAGTGGTCCACTTTATAATGATATAGAATGATGTAGAAGAATAAGACACACTAGACCATAACCTCCACTATGACACAACCACCTAGTGATGATCCTAGACCTCCCAACGCTGTCTCTTCAACTCTTGGCAGATAGACACTTGTACAACTTTTACAATGATGTTTTTACAATGACTCTGTACAATGATACTTTTACAATGATTATATGCAGTGCTTCTCATTTGAAGACTTCATATGGTGAACTTCTTGCTGCTGTTTTTCACCTTGATTGCTGCTCTTGTCATGCTACCATTTATCACTCTTTAGATCATTAGATTATGCATTAAGTCTTCTCTTGGTGAATATATAATACCTACAAAAAGTCTTCAAGGAAATACACATGACATGATAATAGCAAAAATTACCTCATCCCGTAGAGCATATGTCAGTGCTAAACAAAAACAACAAATTAGAATACAAAGAACCTAATGCAATTAAGAAATGAACATGCATATACAAAAGATAGTTACTTGTAGCTTATCTCTGCTGCATCATTTTGCTGCACCTTGCTTGTTGCTCTTGTAATGGTACCCTTTCTCATTCTTTAGAACATTAGATTATGCATTGAGTCTTCTCTTGATGAATATATAATACCTGCAAAAAGTCTTCAAGGAAATACCCATGACATGATAATAACAAAACTTACCTCATCTCGTAGAGCATATGTTAGTGCTAAACAACAATAAAAACAAATTAGAATACAAAGAACCTAATGCAATTAAAATATTAACATGCATATATAGAAGATACTTACCTGTAGCTTACCTCTGCTACATCATTTTGTTGCACCTTGCGTTTTGTTGCTCTAGAAAGTCTGGTCCTTTGCACCCCTTGACAGCACTTGATCTAGTTTTTCTTGCCTTCTAGGAGCATGATATTTAATCTGATGTACCTCTATGACTTTAGATCCCCAACATGTGATCTTCGGTCTTATAGAATCCCTCTGAGTCTTATTTCCAATGCCACAGGTTTGACCCGATTTAGACTCTTCAAGACAAAGTTATGCCCAATCCCTCACAATGACCTAATTATGGAATAATTCATTAGAGCAAACTTGTACTACATGCCACGTGTCACAGTTTTCTCCTTTGGCTCTGAAATTGATACACAAAAAACTAAAGTCTGTGCACTATCTGCCACTTTACAAAATTATAATCTTCTTCTGAGAGAGAGTTATGACGATTTTCCCGAAGTCTCTTATTTGAGATGAAATTCAGCAGCCTGCAAAAACCCTAGCTTACACAGATCATATACCCAAAAATATAGAGAACCAAGATCTGAAATTCGATCATGACATTCATCAGGATTGCAAATCAAATGGATTTTAATTTTAGAATCTAAGACTTCGCATAAATGAGGTTATAGCGAAAATGCCACGATCACTACATTTGGAGGATATATGAGATTTCTTTTTATAGAGTGGAGAGGGGATTATATAGAGAATGTTGGAGGGATTTTAGGAACTTAAAAAAAATATTAATTAATGAATATTCAATGACCAAAACCAATTATGAGTACCATGCCACAACCCCATAGGGTTTTAGCCCACTAATTGGGGTTACTAACTTCAAACATGAATATCTCTCAAACCGTGAAGAATTACTTGGCGTGCCATATATCAACATAAACATATCGACGAGTAGAATATATCTAGAAGATCCTTGACCCAAAATAGATTAAGTTGTCAAGTCAAAATTCCCTTGCAATATCAGGGTAGCCCCTTGTGCTGTTTGGGTTGACATCAATGACAACCTCAGATCATCTTTAGATCATCGGATTCTACGTAGTCTACCACCTTGCTAGCTATTTGATCTCTTTCTTCTTGCAATGCATAATATGTCAGATAAACCAAATCACAATAAATTGATGTACCTTAGTATAGCTTGGGGAGGATAACTTGTCTGCAAGATCACCAAATCAACATTATACATGTATAACATAATCATAACAATGTATAGGCATACACAAATTAATGTATCAACACATAAAAATCACTCTAACTAAGATCCAGTCATCTATGCAATGCCATATCAACAGTGCATGTTGTGACCTCATGCATGACAACAACCATTACTCCATTATACACGTTGATACATGCAACTGACAATATGCATAAGCAATGCCTAACCAACTAAAAATACACATAACCACATGTAGTCGAACATAATCGATAAGTTCTTGTAATCAACTGACAATTATGATGCATGTAATAAAAATATTCAAAATATAACCTAACATACAAGGATGTAAGTAGGCAACATAAAATCAACATGTAAGCAACAAATAACCGTATACAATCAGTCTCATACTCATGTCTATTACTCTTCATGAAATCAACATCAAATTCTCCATGATAACCATACTATAACCCTAATCCATCATCAAGCAAATGCAATAAGTATATAAGTGTAAGAGACACACATAAAACTGACATGTATGCATAACCAACGCACATTCAACCCATTCGGTCTGAGAGTTGAACCATGCTTTGATACCACTCTGTAATACCCTCTTCCCACATCCACCCAAGTAACCATGCTAACTGGGGTAAACATGAGATGAGAGGTTACTATGATTAGACTCGACCTCCTAGGTAACCTTAAGGAAGTGGAATCGAGAGAACATCACATGAAGCCATCCAACATCATCAACATAACCCTCAAGAGACAAGTCAGCCACTTAGACATCCTGTTCCTGGGTCCCACTGCTATTCTGGACAATTTAAGGCTCAGTAGCTCTCATTCTATGGGAAAGGGAGTGACCAAAGACCTAAAGTCTCTCTCACAAGCTTGCATTCCAGTGTTTGTGGACGAAAATTGCTAGTTCGATGCCAGCGACTTTGGGATTTGAGCCACTTTTTTAGGCCCAAAGCCCAGGTCACTGCCCAAAAAGGAATGAAAGCTCAGAATTAAGTAAAGTATAGGGAAACAATGATGCAAAAGTAAATAGTTGTTCAAGGCCTTAACTAGACCCTTACTAGCCATGACATGCATTTCATCAAACATATCATCGACATGTAACCTATAAGGGTAAACAACAGAGTTAAGTGTAGGGATCTCTTACTTATTTGAGAATCACCATGAACCATTGTTTCCTCATGTCATTTTCTTCCTTATCACTTATTAGGTCACATATACAATATCCATTCAAATACAAGTAAAAACATATTGAGAGCCAAACGTAGTTGCGGCCAGAAAATGAACATATAAACAACATAATAGGAACATAATTACAATAAACATATTAACCATCAAAATCCATATATACACTAGTACATTTACATATGAAAATCAATAGAATGAATTTCTCATTAATTAATATAATGAACCGACTATGGGGCTACCATGTTCCACTTGACCATAGATTCGCTGAGCCAAGCCTCTCTTCAGCTATTGCAAGCATGAATGTGGGACTCAAACTAAAAGAACTCAACCAGGGCATATCGAGGCTAAACTGCCTCACCCTCATCAGTAGTCTTTACCGTAATCCATCCTGGATCACTAGGCCAACACAATGAACACATCATAACATGCTTTACCGTGATTTACACCCAATCACTAGGCCAAACAAGCATGGATTCCACCGAATTTATCGACCTATACCGTGAGGAATTTTCCTGTCTCCTAGTCTCTCAGGCTTTACCGCAATACAAACCTGGATCACTAGGCCCTAAATCAAGACCCACTCTCTAGGCTTTACCACATATCCAAAAACCAGGATTACCAGGCCCAACGAAGAGCAAACTACCTCTAGGCTTTACCACATATCCCAAAACCAGGATTACTAGGCCCAATGAAGAGTAAACCACCTCCAGGCTTTACTGTATATCCTACCATTCACCGGCAAGGATTCCTAGGCCATATGAGGCAACACAAAATTCAGCTTTACTACAACCCACAGTCTGGTTCAGGGGTTACTACGCCATGTGTTCTATCATTTCAAAGATACACCTCACTCAGATTCAAATCCATCTGGAAATCTAGCTCAACCAAACATGAGAACCCCATCACACCATGGCTATCCAGAAATGGAAAGGCTAGGATGAAAAACATTGTTACACCTAGAAAAACCCATGCCATGATAGAAAAGAACCACATGCAATGCCATGCATGCTAAATATAGCAAGGAAAATACACATGCAAGTCGATACCTGTAATGAAGCCTGTTGTAGCGCTTGATCCTACCTTTCTCTAATTGATCTTTGCTTCCTCTTGCGTACTTTGCCTTTCTTGCCCCGATGCCAAAATTCTCCAAGAAAAAAATCTAAGTATCCAAGAGTCGGAGAGACAGAGAAATGAGAGTGCTCCAAAATTGAATTGACAAAAAGTTACCAATTGATCCTCAAAATCCTTTGAATTAATTAGGCCTCTATTTTCTTCATTTTCCATTATTTTCCTTCATTTTCCTCCTCACATGCAACCTGTGACCTTTCACCTCCTTTTTCTCCTAATTTCCATTATTTTCATAAATAATTGTGCCAAAATGCCATTTTTCCTTTCCAAAGCCTTAGCCATTTCCTTTTCCAATTTTCTTAGCCATAAACAACCAAATCAACACCCCTTAGGATGTCTTTCCAAACATTCAACTTGGAATAAGTGCCCCAGTCATCCGTGGTTATTGTTTTTAACATTTACTACATGCAATTTTCACCAGGGTTGTTACAAATAATGTCTTCCATCTATTCCCTCAATGGGTCGCATATTTTAGTTCCTTTGCACTTCTATGAAGAATACAAGATTGTGTTAAAATCTCCTCCAATAATACTATCCTCTTGTCATTTCTCTACATTGAAAGATATCAAGGATTCCCAGTGTTTTTACTTATCTCCAAAGCTTACTGACAGATAAACATTTATTATTAAGAACTTCTCCTTGGAGTCTAGTTGTTCTAGACGCACAACTATCCAAAATCTGGACTTTTTGCTAGCCTTTAGAGTGAAGTGAACATTTGACCAGAAGGTTGAAATGCCACCTGAGGCACCTCTGGAGCTCTGAGCAATCCCACTGCAAACTCGCCAAAATTTGTTTGAGAGGTTTATCATCTCACCTTCTTCTAATTTAGTCTCTTGAAGTAACAAGATCTGAGGCTTTTCCTTTGCTACTAATTCTTTTACAGCTTTGGACTCAGTGGGGTGTCCCAATCCCCTTGTATTCCAAGATACTATCTTCATTATAATATAGGGGGTTTGTTTTCTTACCTCCACCCACTTTACTGCTTCCTTGTTCCTGATTTATTGCAGACTTTAGCACATCTAATATTTGAGGCTAGTTTCCCAGTTTTTTATTCATCTCTACCTCCATCTCCCTAAATTATTTGTTATAGTATCACCCTCTTTTATTTCCTTTCGATTCCAAAATAATGTTTTCATCTCCTCCACTCATAGTTTTCTTGTTATAAACCCAAATTCAGAGGTTGCTACTTTGTATGACTTTAGGGTGCCTTTTGGATCAACCCAAAGGGTGCCTTTAGAGGGTGAAGAGCCAAGGGGATCAAACATAATTTCTTAAACTAGTTGACTCTGGATGGTGCCTTTATATTTTTCTAAAGTGGGTTCATTTTCCAAAGGGATCACATGATTCTCAATAACATATTCTAGAATTTATCCTTCTTCAAATCCTTTATGATTCTGAGTCTCTTTAGGGTTTCTTATGGAAGGGCTTTTAGATATTTCTCTATGAGATCTTGGAGGGCTTCAAAATATTTTCTAGAGGATGAATTTGTGCTTTGAATTGAGCCTTGAAGAATTTTAGAAGGCCCCGACCTCCCTAAGTTTCCCCTTTTTTTGTGTTTGCCATTATTCCTCTTGACCCACTTTTGTTGCCTCTCCATTTTCAGGTTGAGCCTTTTTATAGTCTCTAGAAAAGTGACCATATTCATGGAAGAATCTGCACTTGCACTTTAAAGGGATCTGCTCATATTCTAGAACTTGATAATGACTCCATTCACCCTGAGTTAAATTGATTTATGAGGGAAGCCCTTTTTATAGATCCACCTTCACACATATTTTTGCACATGTAAACTGATGACCTTTTGACTCAGCTCAATTATATATATTTTCCTATTCCATTGTTGATTTCTCTCAAAAAATCGTCACTCCAGCATGATAGAGGAAGCCAAAAAAGTTTAACCCAAATGAGAACTGTATTGGGAATATCTTCATTTAGATCAAAACCAAGAGACAATTAATTGAGATACATTCCTCTAAATCCAAAAAAATATGGACCATTTTGGCAGATGATGTCTTTGTCGTCTTTTAATTTGAAGAGGAAGGTGAAAATACCATTTCTAACTGTGAAGAGACCATTGCTACGTTTCATCTTTGGTTTCCAATTATTTTCAATCCACTAGTCCATCAACTTTGGCGAGGGCCACATGCTTGTGAACTTGCCAATGAAATCTCCTTCCTTGAAGCACAAAGTTGTTCTCTAACGGGATGTTCTCTGCACATTTCACAAATTTGGATTGTTGCCCTTTTGTATGATATTTATTTTGGAGGTCAGCCACTAAGGCTTGGAACGTTGCCAATTCCTCATTGGGAGGGGTAGGAGACCCCTCAGGATCTACCATCATGAGCGATCACTTGAGATCTCATCGTTGTATGTAGGCCTAGAGTTTAGTTTACGCACAATTACAAATATTTTCTTAAACTTTTTTTCCAATCCAACAACTTAACCACTAAACCAACAATATTTCCAATCCAACAACTTAACCACTAAACCAACAATATGCCTTTTTTATTCCTATATTATTAATATATAATAATAAATGGTAATTATTCTAATGATTTAAATATTATTATTTTTATATCGACCTATAAAAATATAATAAACATTATTTATATACATAATTGTAAAATTGACACCTTTCCATTCAATCCAAATCCCATTAAAAAAAATCATTCTAATTAATACATTTTAATACAACAAAAGATCCATTTCAAGAAATCGTTCAAATACCTTATCAAAGCTACATTGAACTCACAACACTAAAATATCATATCTTCATTTATTTAATCTCTCCCTTTTAATAAATGTGATGTGGTTCCCTATGATGGACCCCATAGATCATGGCCTTGGAAGCATTTGGTGTGATAAAAGGTGACGCAGATAGAGTGAGGTTCCATGACCCATATAAGTGATTAATTCACTCTTTTCTTTTTATTTTAATGAGTTGGCTTTGAAAATGAATTGGCCCACTCAAAAAGTCTATACAGGGTAAAGGATTTACTAAATTAAGTATATTTTGAATTTCTTTTTAAAGTTTTTTTTAATGTATAATAATTATTTTGTACATTATCTATATTCTTTTTATTAAAATTTATGAAATGACTTGTCACCTTACCCCATCAAAATATTTTATCTATCAATTTAGCATAATTGGCTTCTAACCATATAGTTCTAAATTGATGTTGGTATACCCCTCGAAGAATATGGTAGTTAGCTTCAATCCTTATGTTTCTAAATTGGTTAGTTGGTTTCAAGACACATGCTTCTAAATTGGTGTGGACCCCATGGAACAATGTGGTTTCATCCCTATTTTCATTTATTTCACAATTTTTTTTTTTTAAATGAAGATTTGGAAGATTACGTTCATGTGAATGTGTTTTATAAGTCTTTTTTGTGATGGTGTGTTAATGGATTAAATTGGTTAATAATAATATTTCACAATTAATGATATTATTATTAATAATTAGAGAAGTAAAAAAATTATAGTAAATATTTTTGTATTAATGTATTTTATTTTATTTTTTATTTTATTTTTGTGGTTAATTAATAATGGGATAATATAATTAATATGTTATAATGCAATAGAATATAATATAGTTGTAATATGATTAATCTAGATTCATTTTAATTTTGGATCTATTAAGTGTCGAAGGGATCAAATTTCTTATGATGCAAATATCTTTTAGAATGGAAAGAGATATGATCCCTCGCGATGTTTAGTGGATCTAGAGTTAATATGGATAGATATAATATATGTGTAGTTGACATTGAAATATTTTATTTATGATTCGTGTTCTCTGTATTAAAATGTTAAAACATGCCTCCTCTTATTTTTTTCCTATATGCATACATTTAATTATTTGTATTGTTAACATTTTCTAAAATATTACCTATCAATTCCATATTAAGCATTGAAATAATTACAAATATCCCTCATAAATTGAATAAAAAAGAACTATTAATGAAATAATAATTCTCTCAATATTTCTTTCTATATATTTTTCATGTTAAGCTTTTACTCATCTGCATATTGGAAATACTTTATTTATAACCTACAAAAAAAATATTTTCAAAATCTTTATATATTAACTTTCATATTAAAAATAAAATAAATTACACATCTCTAAAATTTTCAATTTAGATGACTTTAGTTTCTCTATGTATATTACATATAAAATTATGTTATTTAATATGGACATTGAAATATTTAATATTTTTTTGATATATATATATATATATATATATATATATATATATATATATATATATATATATATATATATATATATATAAAATGTAAATGACCATAAAATGAATTATACATCATGTAATATCAATAATATACTTCCTATCATCTCCATATTAAGTAGTGAAAAAATTATATTTCTTCCTCGTAGTAAAAAGTAAATTATTTTTTTTACTCATATCAATATTAAGTAGTGAAGACACTACATTTCTTCCTCATACTAAATGGTATACTTTCTTTTTTATACTTTTGGTCACTTTATATCTCTATATAAAGTTATCTAAAATTAAGGTGCAAATCGAAGTATTTTAATTATGGCCAAATTAATTTCTTTTGTGATTACTATTTTTAATTTGTTAATTTAAATTATTATTTTACTATTTTTAAATGTAACATTACATGACAACATTTCTCCCATATTGGATTGTAGAGCGCCTCTTGGCACAATGATATGATGGATGAAATGAGAGCGTGATTATTAGTATTAGGTAACTGTAAAGCATGTGTATAGGAATAATTCTAATGACAAAGAAGGTAGGAAATGAATTAATGACATAGGAAATGGCAAACAAGGAATTCATTGGTCACATAGAGATCCCCTCATTCAAGGATAATTTGTCATAGGAATGAAGTAAGGCTAAGGAAAAAAATGGTGCAAGAAAAGGAAGCTTAGAGACTTCAATTATAGGCATAGAACAACATCAGCTAGAGTTCATGACTTCAAATTTGATCAATAGAATCAAGATCCATTCTAGAGGGTGCTTAGACAAGTTAATAAAAATTCGTAGGTATGAAGTCACATCAACTTAGGTTTGGGATTACATATAATATATGAATGATAATGTAGTAATACGAAAATTCATTGGGATTTGGCCCTTAGATTAAACTTTTAATTTAGCAGATAAACTCAAGATGGGTGCCCAAGGGTCATGTATATTTGAATCTAGGGCCTAAGATTTTTCTTCACAACCAATTTTCAAGTGTGGAAGATAGAGAGAGAGGGTCTTTGAGGATGGGATGTACTTCTTCCAACCGAAACCTACATTTGATGTTTTTGATGAAGAAGTTAAAGCCCCCAAAACAATATTTTACAATAACTTTGATGTGGATCCATTTTTATTTCCCCTTTCAAGAATTTTGGGATGAAGAAATGCTTGTGGGAATATGTAATACTCTGGGATGCTTTGTCAAAACCTTAGAAATCACCAAAATAGGAGTTGTCCCAAAATCCATCTGCATCAACTTCCAAGACTCATAGTGGCTACAAATTGTAAAATATGAACACATTCTTTTCTGCTATAGGAAATTTTGTGAGCATGTACATATCTTTAGGCATTGTCCTCTCAATGCCACAATTAATCTCAATAAGTGGGGAGGAATGGGGATTTGTCAAGGTGCCAAGCAATTAAGAGCTGCATTTGAAGTAGAATATTACCATGAGTTGGATTTGATCATTAGCCCCTAATTCTGACTTTGTAGAGTCCAAATCCCCCCAAATTAATACCCTTCATATTTGAGAAAATTTTGCTTGATCTCCTTGACATAAAGGAAAACCTTAATTGATGGTAGTAAGAAGTGGATCTAACGAGGGGATCAACAATTTATCAACTACAACATATGCCTAAAAATATAATCTCCAAAATAATCCTTTGAAACAAAGCAATCTTTGGAAATATTTTTTAGGTGTAATGCATGTTGGGTATGTGTTATATTCTTTCAAATATTTTTTTTTTGTAGTTTTGCACATGTTTTTGGGCATGATGGTTTTCGGCCCATGGAATTTTGTAGATCTGATCAAAGGAACTATGATTATGTTCTAATCCAATGTTAATGGATTGGAGTCTATGAGTTCTTCAACACACACACACACACACACATATTGTAACATTGAAAGGAATATAATGAAAAATCAATTTGGTAGTCTCGATTTTGGGATCCAAAGGAAAATATCTATATATATTTGTTTTACGTTCTCGCCATTGTATATTCTTTTGTTTTATGAATTCATTTATAGGTAATTTTGTACAACGTTCAAAACTATAATGTGATCTAAAAATCTAAATGGAAAAGGTTCAAGCAACCATCATCTTCAAATCTAGGGGACACATGCTTGCATTTAAAGAGGATAATTTGAAGAAATATATAAAAGTAAGGGTGAATCAATAAGCACCTCCATGGAGGAAAAATTCAAGAATTTGATGGAATAAAAAAGGAGATAGAAACGAAATGTTTTTTCACAACTCCATTATCAATTGTAGACACCACAATAAAATTGTTTCTATGTAAATTTTTAATGGAAAATAATTTGAAGATCATAAGGACACTAAAAAGGAGTTTAGCGACTTTTACCTCCATCTCCTTTTGGAGCCGAAGGTAAATAGGCAGTTGGCCATGGATTCCATATTAAAACATATCCCATGGTTGGTATCTCTAAAAGAACTCATGCCTTATGAGAGAAGTCATTTTGGAAGAAGTTGAGAGAAAAATCATGGAAATGGTAGTTGGGAAGTCATCAGGCCTAGATGCATTCACCATAGAAATTGTTCATAAGTATTGGGTAGTTATAGGATAAAATGTTTGGATAGAGGTGGAAGATTGAAGATTCTCACATGAAATCCTCCAAGCATGTAACTCTAATTTCCTCACTCTCATACCTAAGGAAGACAAGTCTAATTCTCTAGAAAGTTTTAGAGAAACCTTGCTCTATGATGTGATATATAAAAGCATATCTAAGGTTATAACGAAAAAATTAAAGTTAATAATGTCCTATATAACATCACATGAGCAAGGAGGCTATGTTGAAGGGTGTTAGATTCTAGATGGCAACATAATTTCCAATGAGGCCATTCACTTCCTAATGCCAAACCAAAAATCAGGTATGTTTATCGAACTTGACATGTACAAATATTATAATCATTTAAATTGGGATTTATTAGTTAAAATGTTATCAAATTTTGGATTTAGTTATCTTGTGTTAATTGGGTCAAAAATCTTGTCTCCTCAACCTTCTTCTATGTGCTAATTAATGGTTATATTGCTTCCTAGTTCAATCCATATCAAGGCATTAGATAAGGACATCCCCTATCCCACTTTTGGTTTATTCTCGTGATGGGGGTGTTGGGTTCAAATCTTCATCATGGAATTGCTTCTAGAATTTTAAAGGGCCTTAACCTCCATAGTGACACTGATCCCATTTCCCATAATCAATTTGTTGATAACATATATCCTTAAATCAAGGAGGAAACATCTTTTAAAGTAATCTCATATACCTTTCTGTTGGCTTCTAGAACACTTATCAATCATGATAAATCCTTTATCTTTTTCTTTAAAACTTCAATATTTACCTAGCACAACATAGTTCAAATCCTTGATTTTACAAAAATGTTTTTTTCCCTTGCAATATCTCAAAGCTCCTCTCATTGATAAATATGTTTTAGGAATAATTCCTCTCTAAGCTCAACCATAATATCAACTCTTGGACCCTTATATCTCTCAATATCTTTGGCATATTAACTTTTCTTAAATTTATTCTTATTCTATACCTATAAACCTTTTTTCAATGCTAGCAACACCTTCCAAGATCCTAAAGGCCATACAAAGTGTTCAAATATCCTTTCTCTTGGGTGACCCTAAAAAAGAGAGAAAGCAGGCCCTTTTGGCCTAGGATAAGGTATGTATCCAAAACATTTAGGAGACTTATGAGTTCACGACCTTCAATTTTTTAACAAGGTCCTTGCAGCATAAGCTTGGTGGAGGTGGTTTAACAACAAGAATTGTGGGAAAAAATATGGCATCAAAAGTATGTAAATTATGTTGAAGAAAAATATAACATGAGGATGGAGGGGAACCAACCAAGCTCTTTGATATGGAACACAACTCATTAAAGCAAAACTATAGTCCAAAATCAATGTTTCTAGGAAACTAAAGATGAAAACTCTACTCCCTTTTGGAACTAGTCTTGGAAATAACAACCTTAACTAAGTAGGGGAAAACATATTTCAGATAGAAGTAATTATTCCACATGAGAGCTAACATTATGTTAGTCAAAGATGTAAACCCTTTTTAACTACCTTAAGTGAGATGCCTATGCAAATAAGTCACTAGTATCTTTGCCTCCTATCTGACTGGGAGGAAATACAAGGTATATATCACACTGGATGGAAATATTGGAAACCAAGAGAAAAATCACTCCCAATAATTAATTAGAGGAAGTGGAGCTACTGGAAACATAGTCAAATACAAAAAAGATCATATTTAAGGTCAATCATGATAAACTTAGATGGAGGAAAAATAGGAGGAGGGACCTTCTTGATTAAAGAAGCTCACAAAATGGAAACAAGGCACATTGCATAAGTAAAAGATAATATTTAGAAGAATGTTTTGAACTCAAGAACATGGCAAAAAATCTACACATTCCTATAGTTGCTCGCTAGATGCAAAGTATTAACTTAGGATAAATTACAAGGAAGGGTTTCGATGGACTATCCCTTTGCTTCATGTGTTGGAAAGAGGTATAATCAACATAACACCTATTCAACCAATGAACATGGATAATTAATATGGGTTAATATGTGTTAATAATTTTATAGAAATAGAAAAAACAAGATTTAATGTCCCAAAAACGATAAAAAGTGGCTTTTATCTCCATTTGTAAACTTCATATTGAATATATCTAATACTTTTCTCTAGAATTTCTTCATTGGTCAATTTGTGTAACAACCCTTTTTGTTGCACCCCATGTAAGTTTCGCTATATGAATTTGTTATAAAATTTATGTAAAAATGGAATTGATGGTTCAGCTAAAGGAGAGGACATAGATTCAGAGATTTTAGGAGGATAGGTTTCTTGTGATGTATTTAAACTAAACCACACCGACCTCATTACTTCCCTTTACCTATCTCCCTAATGAATTAAATGGTTTGCATATCCGACAATAAATTTTTGGTATGGGTAGCCTTAGTGGAGTTCAGTGCCCATATTTTCCCTTTCCTCATGGGACGTGAGGAAAAGAGGAAAACCATCTAGTAGAGGACAAGGTGAACACTAGAGGAAAAAGGAGAATAAACAAAAAGAGGATGCATAGAATGCAAGAGAATGAGAATGCGCAAAATGGAGAAAAAAATACACACGCAGGACATGGAAGAGAGAGAGAGAGAGAGAGCATAGAAGGAAGAAAGGGAGAATGAGACACAGTTGGAGAGTAGCGAGGAGAAGGAATCACTCAGATAGTTCTAGAGGAGGAAGAAAAATATCCTTGATCTAGTGTTGTGTGGTTAGGAATATATTCCTTGTTATTTTGTTTATATTTGAACTATGTTCCCATGTTTGATTGGCTAGTGGAAGGCTAAGTGGATATTTGAATCACCTAGTGCTTGCTAATTAAGTTGATAAATCATTGAGTGCTTGTTGTATAATATGATAAACCACTTAGTGCTTACTGAATGGGCTGATAAAACACTTGGGTGCTTATTGGAAAGCTAATAAATCATTAGGCAGGTGAGTTGAGCCATTTTGGTTCTTGCTTAAAAGAGGAAGAGGAGAGAGGAAGATTCCCTTGATTGGATGGATACCCTTAGGAGCTTAAGGGATGAGTTGAGAACTTGTAAAGCATACAATGAAAATATTGTCATGCCTCAAGACATGCAAGCAAAAGTAAATGACGTATTATTGAACAATTTATCAGATCTGTAAAGGCAAAAGCAACATGAGATTGGTACTAGCTACTTAGGCAAGAATAAATCCAAGCATATCCCATACGGGATACAGAAGCATGGATTGGAAGTTAACTAGATAGAAGGTAGCAAATATAAGAAGAGGCATATACATGCAATTGAATATGCAATGAGAGGGGGAAGTCCACTCATCACTCTAGAGAGGAGAACAAACAACAATGAATAGTTTTCTAGTTCTAAAACTTGGAGACATCACCAGTAGAGAAGGAATGAGAAAAACCTCATGCTAGAGGAATTCAATAAATCAAAGCCCCCTATATTTTATGGGAAAGTTAAGAAATTTGAAGATGTAAAAGCTTGGCTATTGGGAATGAAGAAGTACTTTAGAGTACATGACTACTCTAAAAACATGAAGGAAAGAGTATCCATTTTCAACTTGAAGGGAAAAGACGATATTTGGTGGGAATATTGAGAAATGTCAAAGGCATTCAGGAGAATGAGTTATCAAGGAGGAGGTTTTAAAGATACTTCTAGGAGAATTATCTATCTAACAGGTATTATGACAACAAGATCAAAAAATTTCATGAGCATAGACTTGGGTAACTTTCTGTTGATGAGTATAATAAAAGATTTTAGAATTGTTCCGACAAGCTTACATAAACATATTTTTAGAAATGTTTCCATTGTTGTAATGTTTTGAGATTCATAGAGTAAGCATGGTCTATGGTCTTCCTGAGAAATCTAGCCATTAGAGCCATTTCTTGCTTTTACTTTGAATTTTGATATAGGAATATTTGTTAGTACGATTAAATATGCTATGGTCATGTTATAACCCCTTTGAAGGTAAATGTTCATATCTGGATTTTTAATTATGGAAGTTGGTGTTATCGAAAAATGACTTTTCTCAAGGAAATCCTGGTAAAATCCTCAAGATTTCCCTTCCTACAATTTTTGGCAAGAACTTGAATCTGCATATGGAATCAACTGGTTCCTTAGCAAATTTTGGTATTCAGGTCAGATATCCCTTGCATGCCCCAAATTTTTGTTTGAATTTAGATATTGTGTAAGGGGGTGGATCTCAATGGAGTAGCAAATGCATCCAATGATCTAAGCATCCGGCTAGTCAGTGCATGTGCACAATTAAAAGTGTACTAGATTTCAATTGTCCTAGATTTTTGTGGAAATCATATTTAGGGATGATATCTGGGGTGGAACCTACTCGGGCGGAAAATTTAACCGGGGAAAAAATTCTTTGCAAGTGGATGAGGCATCCAATATCTAGGACATTCAATGGTGGAGGAATGGTGTACTTGAGAAAAATATTGGATGGGAGCAAGGTTGGTTGTATTTTCCATCAAATCAACATATGATTGAGGGTGTGTGGGATTTGGGGTGGCAATTGGTGAACACCCTTATGAAGCCCTAGATGTCTGCTAATCCTGATACTCTATAAAGAATTTTAGTAGATTCAGAGGTCTAGGGGATCCACAGGTGTGTAAAAAGGGCATGTTTTCTTGTAGCCCTAATATCTCTTGGAACTAGATAAAACAAATATTAGTTATAAAACATGAAGGGGTTAGGACCTATGGGACCCACGTGTTGGTGTGACACAATAAGCGCCATGGAGGCCTGGAAATAGACACATGGATGCCCCAAGTTGGCAAGAGAAAGAGGGGTAATATCCAACCCCAATGAAAAAAAGGAGACACAATTCGCTTGGAAGTTGGGCATTCTAAAAAACAACTAGGATGAATATCTGACCCTCTAGAAAGGAATATAATTGGCCATTAACAAGGGTATGAAGAGAATGATGGTCTTTGGAGATTCAATTATAGTAATAAAGCAAATAACCAAACTAAAGCTTGTGGAAAGAATGGCCAACACTACAATGCTCTGAAGGATAGCCTTGCAACTGAGGAAATTTGAGGAGATAGAATTGTATCATATCTATGGGCAATTGAATTCAGAATCAAACACGTCATCAAATGAAGGATAAATTTTGAACCAAGGAGTAATGGAGTTAGACCAATCACAAACACTATTTTCCCCTACACCATGAGGTGCCTAATAGTGGTTTTGATAGAAAAGGATGGTTGATTTGGTTATCAAGTTAGAGAGAATAATCGTCAATATAATTTTGGAGGGTACACCAAAGTAGACACTTCAGATATCAATTCCTCTGCCTATGGCCTGCTCCAAGGTGGGTGAAGGCATTTAATGATGCATGGAGTCTATGTGTACAACCAACAGATCACCCATCATTTCATAATTCGAATGGCAAGTCAATATGCCAGATGGTGAAGAAGAGGATCTAAGTGTAGGATGGATGAGAGCAACCAATATTCACCATTAACACCTTGAATCAGAGCCTTACAAACTTGCACAAAGGTTTTAATTGTAGATCAATTCATACTAGCCTGTGAATTAAATCCTTTTACAGGAGTGGATTGCTTTCATTGCGTATACATTTGGGCAAATATGGAAATTAATTCTATTTGTTTGAATTGTCACCTCAAGAATCAATTCTCGCTTGTATATATAGATTTGACCACCATGAGTGCAATGATAGATACAACAAAGCTATGGTTCATCATTCAACCATGAGCATCGAGATCTATACGAAAGGAAATGCAAATTCCTGAGATACATTCAGATGAGTCTGACCAGGAGTGATGGTGCCAGTCGATATCAAAATTGAGAAGGGAGGTGGTGGCTATGATTGATATTTCAAACATAATAATTGAAATGGAATAGAAAGAGAAGTGAATTTTTAATTTCTATAAAAGAAGTGTGAATGGTTGCAAAGTAAATTAGACAAAAAATTGGCAATCATGGTGGAAAATATTGTATTTTTGGAGCTCAAAATGAGTGGAATGGAGACACCAACCAACAATGAGTATGAGTTCAAGAATAAATACATGGAAACTAGCAAAGGACAATCAAATCCAAAGGTTTCAGGACTAGTTGAGTAAGGAGAAACTGTACACAACAAATAGAGGAAAATTATGGCAATGAAAAAAGCTAGGCGATATGGTGCTTATTCAATCACAAGCTTTGATGAATGTTTGAAAATATGTTTTGTATTTAGGATTTTTTTGTAGAGTCTATGATATATTGCAATGTATAATTATGGTTAAGATAACTCATAGAGGCAATAAAAATATATTATGGGTGTACTGGAATAGTGAAACCTTTGAAGACACTGAAAAATGTAAAAGGTTCTAGTGTTGTTTCCAGGTCTCTTTTAATGCAAAATGATAATTGTTTCATTAAAAAAAATAGACACATGAATGTCACTCGATCCCATGAGTGATGTGGCATTATTTAGAGTGACATGGCAGAACCATGGAGAACATATGTGGGTCACATATGGTGATCCCTTGCTGAGGTGGCACAATTTTAATGGCTAAAATTAAAAATGACATAACTCTCAATCCGAGATTCAGACTGAGATAAAATTTATATTGTCAAAAATATCTCAATGAGCTAGAAACAATTTTGATATCAAAAATAAATTTCACAAACTTTGGAGAAGGAGGATTTTTGGGTAACACCTTCCACAACCTGAGATACTTTAAGGGTGTGGGAGGGAGTGTTATGGTGTGGTATCAGAGGCCAAGTTCAACACTCATACTGAATGGGCCATAAACACTACAAGGAAAATATCTTCCAGTGGAGGTTATAACGAAGGATTTTAGAAATGGAAAAAATTGTCAAAAAACAACCGCTAAAACATTTGTTTGTGAAAGCGGATGTTTTAGCAAATATTATAATAGAATTTCATCACAACGGAAAAAATTTGGGCAGGCAAAGGTTTTATCGATTTTTTGTGTGTGGTGTGCTTCATGGAACAAGTAGCACCGGTGCACTACATATATTAAAGCATCATATTGCATATATAACTAAAATAACTGAGATGTTGAATGCATAGAACGCAGGTGCCTAGAATGTATACCGCCCTGATGCTTATATATCAAAAAACACCCTGGTGCGTTCTTTTAAGGAATGACACCGGAGCACACAAAAAATAATTACAGCCTCAGTGCTTTTGTTTAAATTCACATCGTTGATGTGTATTGTTTTCTAAACACACTAGTGTGTTAGCGTTATAAGGGGACTGGTGGTGTTAATTTTAATAATGCACCGGGGCTAGAAATCATATTTTGTAGGACCGGGGTGTTACTTCTATGAAAGCACCAGTGATTTAAGAATTATAATGCACTGAGGCGTTAATTGCAAACAATATTAGTGCTTGGAGAACTAAACTCTTTGGTGTTGTCGTTTTTTGAAAATGAACTGGTCATGCAAGAAGATGTCTTCACGATGCTTTTATATAACATAACACATCAGTGCATTTTTATGTTATGAATGCATCAGTTTTTTGTATGAGATGTTCCTTTTTTTGGAAACATCGACCTGTGATAGTGCAATTATTGTAATTTTTAAAATCCATTATTCATAAAAAAATCGACATATATCTTATAACAATATTCATATAAATTAAAATTTGATTAGTGCATTTGTATATGATGTTTGGATTAATTTGTTATATTATCAGATTTCACATCTCTTCATTATAATATTTAATCATTCATAGTTTAATCAATGGTGTAACATTTCACAACGACATTGGATAACACAATATAATAAATTAAAATGTATTTTATTATATATCAATAAGAGGCTCTTTGTCATACAAAATAAGATTGTTATTGGTAACCCCTTGTCTTTCAATTGAGACACTATGTCCATTACATTAAACAAAATGTGTGATTTTCACAAACATTTATTTCAAAAACTACAACATGTTGCATTAATATCCAAATAGATCATCATTCTTCGTTGGAACTACTATCAATGTTCGAGTTACTTCAATGAATTGGGTTATTTGGAGGAATGTTTTGTTGATTGCATCAATTGTTTTCGTCTTCTTGATCTTGTCCCATCTACAAACATAAAAATAAAATGTAATGAGTGTATCTACATTGGTGAGAATAATGAAAATTGAAATAAATAATATGCATCAATGTAAATCGGATAGCAATGTACCATAGCAACAAATGACTCATAAACTGTGCACATGGTTTCAAAACCAATCTCATGCCTTGTTGCAACAATTATTTTGTTGGCATAGTTGCATACTTTGTTTCTTGCATGTTTTAAACCCCATTATAAATCATAGATTTAATATAACGAATTTTTTTCTATTAATTATAAACTTAGAGAAGTAAAACAACATAGATACTTACAAATTTCATAATTAATTTTTGAAATCCCAACATATACTTACAACCCTTATTTAACCCAATGTCAATCAATTCTTTCGATGACTCTTCTTTGTATGTTAGCACCTATTTGAAGACATTCAAGGATGGATGTTGTAAAACAAATTAAAATATACAAAAATGGAAACTTGAGTTGTTATAAGGAAATATTAACAATTACTCACAAACTTTGAAATCAACTATTTTTTTCCTTGTCGTCCTATTCTATGTGTTAAATGAGTTCCATTTTGTTTTCTTTTATGCAAGAAAATACTTGAAAATTAATATTTAATGCTAACATATTGTTTATATGTACAAAGTCAATGATGATTACATACATTTGAAGCACTTTGTTGAAATGATCCTACTATGATGCAATAATGTCCATTTCTTTGACCATCTCCTTGTACACTTTTTTGGACATTCATATTGGGATGTTTCTCATATCAGCTCGTTGATCATTTGGAATTTTCATAATCTTTCTGAAAAAAGTAATAAACTATTTTTATATTGATATATGAAAACTAAATATAACAAAAATGATATTAATAAATGAATGTTTTGCAGTAATATATACATATAATTCTAGAAAATCATTTTAATTAGGAATATTACCTTTTGAATGATTTTATGTTTATTTTTTAATTGTATGTTTTTTCTATTACAAGTCTAACATGTCTAATTGACCATTACTCTGGAAATGCACCCTGTAGTTTATATATAATTTGGTTCTTAGAATCATTGGATTGATTTTTGTATTGTAAGTGGAAGGTACATCTATATGTTCATTCCAATACATCCCTCATAGTTTTGTAAAAAAAAAATCCCCCTTCATTAACCTCCAACACCACTCTAGATGAGGTAAGGACCAATTCATTGTCATTTATATGTTCTATAATTTTTCTTTTCTTACAACAACATTTATCTTTTCCTTTATTGTTTCTCCTTATAAAACATTAAAAATATATGAATTAATAAATTGTTTGAAACATGTTATCTAATATTCTAAAGAATATTTCCCGGATGCGGGTGATTGACAGGTATATAGGTACGATGGAGGCACGCAAGGTGGGCAAGTGGCAGCCCAACTGCGCCAGTTGTAAGTGTCATGGGCTGGAAAGCTGGCCTCGTACAAACCTCTTAATGGTAGCATTAACGCTGCCTTCCCTGCTTCTGGTTATTGGCGCGATGGCTCTCAGTTTGATCCTCACACTCGCTGCTCCGACGCATGCCTTCAGCTACATCAAGGCTGCAGTCCCAGGTGATTCTCCGAGCGATAACTCTACCACCTGCTTTCTTTCGGCTCTGGTGCATGTTGAGAGTTCTTCCCTGTTAGTCTGTCTTTATTGGGCCTCAAGCGCCTTCACCATCTCTGACTTCCATTCGGCTCCGGTTCCTAGCGCTCAAAGCTTCAATCGGGCTCAGTCTCTGTTTCTCTCTGTGTATACGCCCCTCAGTCATTTCACCACACTCCCTCCTCTATTTATCTGTTCTAATCCTATCAATATGCCGAGAGAAAGGCTGAGAATGGGGAGCAGACGTGGCAGTTCACATGGCCGAGCCACCCACCAGCACTCCTCCACCACTCTGGACCCCGCTTCGGATGTGTCGGAGTTTTGCTGCCACAACTATCCAGCCACCAGAAGTGGCAGGGGCAAGGGAAGGGGGCAAGCCAGAGCCGGAGTCTATGTGCATCATGCGCATCCCACTGCCCGCTTCCGTATTCCTTGTTCTCTGGCAAACTCCTCCTTCATCGTCTTTATGACAATTGAAAAGTGTGAGAATGCCATGGGTTCGGGGGCAGTTCAACATCGGGTTCCTGTGGAATAGAGGTTGGCAAGTCAAATTGCCACCCCGCGCCAAGTCACTGGAGGCATGCCTACTATGAATACTGAAGCGAATGTTGGCCCAAGCGCGCCAGCGAGAGGAGAGCCTTCAAGCTCAGCGGTCCATTCTTCTGACTCCAAGGACTCAGATCAATTTGGGTGCCGAATCGTTGAGGAACAACTGTCAACCTCAGATGAAGATTGAACCAGTCAGCACCTCTGGTTTTTTTGATCTGCCAACGAAGAAGAAGTTCACCTCCTTTTCGATTTACAGTGTTCATGCGTGTTTTAGGTCTCTGTCTATTCTACATGTCGGAGTCTGTTTATGTTTTTGTTTATGTAAGAATCTGTTCTTGAAACAACAGTGTTTAACTCAGTCCGGTATCGCTGTATGGGTCAGTTTTTCGAGTTTTTTTGGAATGATCAATGTTCCTTGAAATTAAACACTCTGATGTAAGTCATTTTGCCGGTTCCATAGTCAGGATGCCAAGAATTTTTTTCTCAATGCCAACTTCATGGCATGAATTCTCGAGGCAGCTGCCTCGCTGTAACATTTTTGTATGAATATAGGAGTAGACCAATTGAGAAAAAAAAATATTCTAAAGAATATTATTAATGAAAATTAAAAAAAAAACTCATATTAAATAGTATGTTGTCATTCACTTAGATTATAAAATAATTTTATCGGCCTTCTTCATTTTATGCTTTGCATGACACACACTAACTAATACATATTATTTAAACTTAAATATAGTTCAAACATATTAATTTTGTAAAGAATTTACAAAGAACTTGTTTTATTTGTTTTTTTTTCGAGTTGTTATCGTTGTGTCAATCATTTATTTTGCTAGTTGACACCTTCTTGAACATTTTTTGTCAATATACAACCTGTATCATTCAATATAGAAGCCATTAAATATATTTTAGCAATAAATCAAATATTTTTCAACCCAAACGAGCTCTGGTAGCCAAGCCGATGTGTTTATCCCATTAAACACACCAAGCGTTTAATTGTTTGACACCATTAGGGAATATTATTTTTTTAAATAATTTTAAATTATGACGGTGCAATTTATAACACTAACACACCACAATGATTTAAGGATGCTACTTGGAAGATGTGTGTCAGTGTGTTATATTACACTAGGACCAACGATGAACAAACTTGACAAAATCCACAGTGTTATAATACACTAGCACATGGGTTACATAGGATGCACCAATGCATTATATACACATGGTGAACCACGAAACATATATCGGTAGAAAAAAACGGACAGGGCTGACAAGGTCTGGATCTAATTTAATAAGTGATTCCCCTACTTTACATGTCAAATTCCCTATATATAGTAAGTACACGAACCCATTAAATCTAAAATTCCTAAAATGAAAAACCCTAGTTGTGAAGTGG
>APFE030377895.1:41681-59949 GCA_000404065.3 Pinus taeda | reverse complement strand
TTTTTTTTTTTAAATAAAATACAAATTTTAATGGTCCTCCTAATGGTCCTCATTTCTAATGTCTCTAGCTAAAAAGAGGAAACAACTTTGACTTTATGGTTTCATACCTTATCCAGTTCATCTAAGTAAATGATTCTGTACTTTATTATTATTATTCATCTGAGTAAATGATTCCTACTTTATTATTATTATAACCTTATTGGAAGCATCTTTTTCAATGATACCTATTGAATAAAAGTTTTTATGCTCTACTTTTTAGAGACCAGACTTTTATGCTTTCGCTTTTTGTACAATTCATCTAACTAAATGATCCATCCATACTTTATTATTAGGTTATTATCATTGTGGTGCAGGGTATAACGCATTCTTCTTTATGTGTTGAATTTCTATTTTTATTAAGTGAGTATTGACTATAAAGAATATTTTGTAAAGTTAACCTGAAATGATATTTTTTAATATTTTAATTTTATTTTTCAAATATTAATTAGTTTGTGCGATTTCACTTTGATTTTGTAATTATTCTTTTATTGTCATTGTGCCGTTATTTTTATATAGATTGTGTTATTTTAAATTTTTTGATATCGCTTTCTCTTTTCTTGTCTTAGACACCATTCCATGGTCTCAATTTGCTAGTGGCAAAAAATATGGTGGTGGATCATGAGTGTCTTTCTTCGAAATTCTTTCCAAACACTTTTCTTGAATTTTGATATTTTTAGAATTTTTATTAAAATCGAGTATAATAACGAGTTGTTTTTAGTGTGATTTTTTAAAGCTTTTCTGGCCTAATTTCTCTAAAATCTGGCTGGAATTTATTAAAACCACAAGTTTGATGAGTAATCCTGCAGAGTCGAAGTGCCCTAGGGCTTTTTCACGGTGTTGAATCCATATATATAGTGAAAAAACCAATTTAAATAACGCAAATCAAAATTTCACCTCAAATTTTTCTGCCAAATTCTAACACCAGAAAATCCAAAAGATCACACTAACAACAATTCCGTATAATAATATTCAACCTAACGCTATAATCCTCGAGAAAAAACAGTAACTACTCACTCTCCTGATTAAGATTTTGTGAAGCCATACCATGCAAGAGGCTATGGCCCCTCCATATCGTATTAATAGTGTATGAATGCTAGTTCCTCTATGCAATTATTCTTTACCGTTTTGTCTAATTTTCACTAATTCAACCGTGAAGAATTTTTCACAAAAGCAATAGTGGAGTAATACACTAATATTTCAAAAATGTATATTTAATTTAATCATAAGAACTCCTTTATAACATTATTTAAGAAATAAATTTTAAATTTATTTTCTAATTATTATTTGAATTTGTTTTTATTATAAATTTAAATATTTGTTAGTGAAATTAGTTATGAATACTATTTAAATTTAGCTCATTATAAAAAATATATATAAATATTTGTAAGTTGAAATAATTTTTGAGTTTGAATTAATTATTTGTGATTGTGTAAACCTTTTGAATGATAGTTAATTTTTTTATTAACTTTAATTTTTTTTACATATATATATTTTAATTTATAAAATTCAAAAACTTATAAAATTTAAATTTAAAAATATGAATTTTTTATTAGTTAATAATAATGATATGTAATTTTTTTATTTAATTGTAAAATAAATTGTAAAAATAAATTTAATTTTAAAAGAAAAATAAAAAACTATTATTTAACTATATTATTGGGATTGTTTTTTAAATAAATATAATAAATCTAGATTTTTTTTTTTTTTTTATAAAATTTATCCGTTTGCTATTGGGCTGAGTCATGGAAGATGATTTGGTTGACTGCTGAAGTGACCCATGAATAAATTTAGTCAAATTTATGTAACTACACTTCTTCCTCATGACAGGGTTCCTTAGATAGTGTCTTGTCTTCTCTGCTAATTTATGATGATATAACTAGATCAATGGTAGATCTATAGATGACCATGCCCATAGCTTCTTCTAATGACTAATCAAAAAATGTTTTAGAGGCATCTTTTTGATACAATATATTTTCTAAATTATCTATATCACATTTATTGTTTTTTACTCTAATTTAACTATATTTAAATGAAATTAGAGTAGCTAATCTGTATCCCTTATTTAAATGTGGACGCTCATTCATACATTTCAAAATTCAATATTAAATTAAACGGCTAATTATAAACCTAATGTGAATATTTTATTTTCAAGAAAAATAATACTTTACCAACCAAAACCTATCATACTAAATAATTTTTTTAATTACCTTATCATAATGAGGAAACAAGTTTGCAGTTTCTCTTCGTTTCTCCTTATCCAAGTAAACCAAACCAAATATCCTTGTTTGCCAAGGTTATCTTATATGCATAGTTAAACTTGTCACAACCCTACTTGAGAATACCATGCCCATCACATTCCATATGGCTGGAAAATTATTGAGAGAAATTATATTATATTACATATGAAAGCACGAAAAAGCTAAAATATTGTTAAATGAAAACATACACAATCCCAAAAAAGTAGTTAGTTGAGTAATTGATTTCCAACTTCAAATATGAGATATAATTGGACTTGAAAAAAAGCCTAAAGAAAAGCTCATATTTTGTGTGACATATTTGTCTTTGTTAGGTGGGGTGTCATTCCTAATGCATGTGCTTGGGAAGCATTCGATTATGATAAAGGGTGAAGTAGATAGTTGGCCTACGTGACACTTAGAATTTAAAATACTAAAATGAGTCCTCTTTAAAAAAAGTCAATAGAAAACAAAAGTCTAAAGTTTAGATATGCATTAGTCCCATCTAATAACTTAATGAAGCTACGTGTCTTTATTGTTTCATTTCATTACTTTTACCAAACACATGGTCATGGCTCATTATCTTACTTTATTAGGTTCAGTGATTTTGTCAACTCCTCTTTCAACTTAATGCAAGGCCAGGTGTTACCTTTGTAAAATATATGGTATTTATTTTTCTTTATTATTAAACATATTTATTTTTTCAAGTTTATTATAATATATGGTCGAAATATATACAAACGGGTTTTGGGCCGAAATATTCTACAAGTGGGTTTTAGGCCAAAACATTCTACAGTGGATCATGGTATCACGTTGAGACACATTGTTGAAAAGGTTTGGGAGGTCCAAGAAGAAGTATTTTACTGCTTTGTTGACTTCAAAATTACATTTGACACAATCCCTAGGGATAAGTTGTGGTGTAGAATGGAAGAACTTGAAATTCTTGTGCATTATAGAGTCGTTGTCCATAGACTTTATGAAGAAGTGAAGGTCAAAATTAGAAACACAATAGGTATTTGAGAAAGTTTTAGAAGTGACATTGGAGTCAAGCAAGGTTGCCCTCTATCCCCCACTCTTTTTGATCTTTATATTGATAAATTGGAAGAGTGGCTAAATCTACAAGGTGGAGATGGTGTTCGGTTGGGGGAGTTTGAGATAAAGCTTCTTTTATATGTTGATGACATTGTATTGTTATCTAAATCGACCCATGCATTGCAAATGCACTTATATGCCCTTGAGCATTTTTGTAGAGCAGTGGGGATGCAAGTCAATACTAGCAAGACCAAAATAATGATTTTCTCTAATAAAAAGGAAGCAGAGCCATCATACTTTCTTCTTTGAAGGTAACATTCTTGAAGAAGTAAATGAGTACACATACCTTGGGATTAATTTCAGCAGCAAACTCAATTGGGAGGACTATAAAAAGAAGAGAATTTTAGGAGGGTGGAAAGCATTGTATGCTCTTCAAAACAGATGTAGAGAGGCGGATTTATGGGATTGGAAAACGATTAAAGTGCTTTTTGGACTCCTAGTTTGTCCAATGATGCTATATGGGTGTGAATTGTGGGCTAGCAATACTCCCGTCTCAAAATGGAAACAAATTGAGAAAATCCAAAAACGCTTGATCATGAGCAAGTTCAAAATAAAAAGTTCAGTACCTTATGAGATAATGTTGAGTGAAACAGGAGCAACTCCAATTGAAGCGATTTCTATGGTGCGGCTCATAAGATATCTAAAAAGAATAGATCAAATGAGAGTAGGTAGATGACCTAATGTTATCTTCAATGAAGGCATGAGTGAAAGAAATAAAACATGGATGAAACAAAATTACACATGGATGCAAAAATAGAATATCTATCTCAATGCTTGTCCCACAAATAGCAAAGAGCTAAAGGATTTTGTTATGGATAAGTTTCGTAAAAAGGTATGGGGAAAAGAGCTGGGTAGAAAGAAGAAATACTACATTGAGGAATTCAACCCTACGTGTGATCTACAACAAAAAGAGTTCATTGGAGCTAGCATTTTGTGGAGGGCAAAGGTTCTTATTGTTCAATTAAGGACTGACTCACATCAACTTCAGTGTGAAATAGGACGGTGGAAAAGGCCTAAAGAAGCCTGGGAAGAACAGGTGTGTACATTTTGCACGTCTGGGGCTATGGAATCGGAAAAACATTTCATTTTGGGATGTGATGCATTCAAAGACATTAGAGAAAGTTATGAGAACATGTTAGCATCAGTTCCTTGGCATTGTCTTTTTAGCGAGGGGATTGTTGGAAGGTTGGGCCAGCTCATCATCAATTTGAATCGGAAAATGATTGAATTGCAAAAAGCGAAAAATAGGGAACTAATGGTCTCATAGACTATTTTTAGTCTCATGGACCTTAAAATATCATTTCATTTCATTATCCACAGTAATATTTTATCAATTTGGAACTTGCTTTGGTCGATAAGTGTTAAATAGATTGATTTTGGGTTAATGTGATAAATATGGTTTTATAATAATATGGTATAAGGGAGGTAGGTGTGAGATTGTTTAAATTTTGAATAAAGAAAAGATTTGGAATATGTTTGAGATTATGTGCAAACATTGGTAAGGTAGGAACATTCTTGTTTTTTTTCATGGTTTTGTTGTTTTTAAAGGAAAAGAAAAGAGATTGAAAAGTGATTGGAGATTATTATTGGACTTTTTCATTTAGTTTTTGTCTAGTTAGATATTGTTAATAAGTTATGTTTGTTAGGAGGAATTTGACTAGATATAAAATTTTCATGTTTTTTTTATAGGTTTTAATGTCTTTTTTTTTGTATTATTTTTATAAATCTTTCAATCTTATCTTCAGTAGTTTTTAGGGGATGTTAGGATATTTTGACACTTAGGAGTTAGTTAAGTTCAATTTGGTTTAATGTGTCTATTAAGTAAAAGTATGTTTCTTTAGTGTGCACTAGTTGCATTGCAATCTAACAGTTGTGATATGTTTTAGACATAGAGTGATATGACGGCTCATATTCTCCTCGATACTAAAGGCTATTGATCCATGAATTAACACATCATTGGTCCATGATCTCTATTTAAAGGGCATGGATGGTCATAGTTGATGATCAATTCTAAGAAATATCTTATGTAAAATATTTTCTTTTGCATTAATAAAATTGCCCCAAGTGGTTGCATTCGTTGGGATCGCATGCTACTTCCCTCTCAGAGAGTTTTAACCACATAAAAATATTGGCGTAATGATTTTGATCTATTTGCATGAGTGTTTATTGAAGGTGTTCATCTTGTATGTAATATCATGTTTACTCAAATTGGTATCAAAGCTCGTTGGAAAAACCACTCCTATTGGTGATCAAGATCTTGAAGGTCATGTTGTCACATTTCTTAGATCTATTATTTTTGTATTGTTTTGGCATAAGCAAACTATTCCATTTCATCCATAACGTTGTTTTGAGCTAAGGATGCATTTTGTTTCGTTAAGAAAGGTATCCATTTTCTTGAGATACAACATCTTTCGTCAAACCCAAAGGTATACAATGCAAATATGCTATTTTTTAAATTGTATTTTTGCAGAGCTTATATTTTGGTTTTTTGTTTATATTCTCGATTTGCCACTCTTTCTAGTTTGTTTATGTTCTTTTCCATGCCTTTTGTGCAATCTTGACAAATCATAAACAATGTGGAAAGTGCTTTCTTGACTACGTATGCTCTTTGTTGTGTGCTTTATGCAATCTCAACAAATCAGAAACAATAAGAAAACTTGCATTTGTTGGGTAAGATAATCAAGATTTAATCCATTTATTGTTGAGTTTTGGAATTTTTTTTCTCATACTGTTGTTTGTTTTCGAATGAGCTCATCTTTTCTAGTAGGCACACGGTTCAAGGAAAACCTCCAAAAGCAACAACAACCTCCTTCATTATCTCTTGCACTAGCTCACATGGTTAAAAGTTACTTTATTTAGTAATAGGTCTTGAGTTCAAATCTCTTTTTACATTACTTTTTGAAAAGGTTCATGCAAACTTATGTTATTTCATAACTTTATTGTAAAATGTATTTCATTTTTCATATAAAAAGTGAATCACTATAAAATAACTTTAATATTTCTTTTAAAGTTATTTTGCATACAACTTTCATTTATAAACTTCATTGTAAAAGTGATTCTCACTTGTTTTATAAAAGTGGGTCACCTAATAAAGTAATAGTAAAAATGAGCTTATATGAAAAGCATCCATCACCACATGGGCCAACTTCTACCTACCAAGTGGCTCTTTGCTACCATTAATGCCTTGCTGAAAAGGGTGTAACTTCCACATCTCAAGTCTATTTTCAATGTTGTTTTCTTTGAAACAACCTATTTTTTTAAGAGTTCCTTATCCATTTAGTCAGCTTCAACTTTTGAAGCTACATTATATTCATATTTTAATATGGCCACTCCCAATGAACCTTTACCTACCAGTACCAACTACTTCTCATGGAAATATCACATGGAGGATATACTAAGAAGTAAGGGATTGTATTGGATTACCTTGGGACTAGAAAATCCCCCCACTAATTTATATAAGAAATCCAAATGGGATAATAGGAATGACAAATCCCATGGATAAATCAGAATGTCCATTTCTCCTTATTTTCAATTTCATATTCAAGAAACTGATGCTTTAGATGAAGCTTGGAAAAAGCTACAAAAAGATATTTCATGAAGCTAATATTATTAGATCTCATCAAATTCAAAATTAGATCACAACTCTAAGTCGTAATGATTTCTCTTGCATTGATGATTACTTATCTAAGTTTAAAACACTTAGACATTTGCTTAAAGACTAATAGGTTACTCTAGATGATGAACATTGCATATATATTATTCTTTCAAACCTTGGTTCTCAATACTCTATTTTTGTATCTACATTTTATGCAACTAGAGAAGCTAGAGGAACTACCTATCAAAAACCTTCTCTTGAATAATTTTTTTTTTTCTCTGGTTGAAGAATCGTTGAATTGGTTGTCATTGATTTCAACCTAAGCATCAACATAGGAAGCCTTGCTTTCAAAAATGACAAGGAAGTTTAGGGTCTTTGGGGTTAGGATCACCTTCATTTCATGGTCCTCATCACGCTGATTCTAAAAGTAGGTGGCATGACTCATAACTCCTCAAGGTTGAGCATATATGCTCGATCAAAGTTGGAGCCCCTTCTTGTGGTCAAGAAGCCCCAAAGATAATGTGGAAAACAAGCCTTTAGATTTGCTTAATTATGGCATCTTTATTTCAAATTTTGATTTAAAAAATTAATGATTGGCATATCCTAATCAATTTTTCTTACAAAAAATGATCAAGGGAAATTTAATTAAATTATTTTTGGTCTCCTACTTAAATTTGACCTCCAAGTCAAGTTTCCCTCCAAGAAGAATTCATTGTTCTCCCCAAAAATTAAATTTGAATTTCAAAATTCAAGTCACCTTCCCTCCTTTTGTTCATGTCGGATTTATTAGAAGTCCCTCCTCTATCACTATAAAAATTGGCTTGATTTCTCCAAAAAGGTATCCATTTGAATGCATATCTTGTACGATGTTCTCTATGATCACTGTAGCCTTGAGTAGTCAAGAAAACTTGAAGTAGAAGGTCGAAATTATGGGCTTAATTTTTGTCTTTTTGATTGAGTATTTTTGTTGGAGTTTCTCTGATTAGTTCAGGCCTACTCGACCCTTTTTGGAAAACATATCTAACTAGTTTTAAGGCGATGTGTGGCTCTAGTTGAGGGCTAATTTCAAACCCCTATGGCATTGTTTTTTTTTGGGACAGTAACGAATAATATTATTTAGGGCGGCAAAAAAGCTGCCGCGTGCTTAACAATGCTGAGAAAACCGAGAGTCATATCTGGGGAAATCTGAATGAAATTGGAGAGAACGCTCATGGTCTGGATTACCATTCCGCCTGATGAGGAGCTTCAGCTATTTAGCCAAGAATCTCTAATGACTTATTAGAGGAAGAATTGAAACGATGCTTAGAGCTGGAGGGAGTCCTAGGGCGAGTAGAGGTCTTGCTGATCAGAAGAGCAATGAAACCAAAAAGTGCCGAGAAAGCCTGAGCGCCACGAGAGCAGGGGAGGGGCTGCTACTACTGAAGGGAGTGCCATCGGATCAGCTGTGCAAGGAGAGAAGCGCAGGACTGAAGAGCTCGCCCTTCAGAAAATCCCAACTCGAACTGAGACCTCCATTAAATAATATTAAGCGGTGAATAAAGGCATCTTAATGAAATGCAAAACCTCACTTCGAATAGGCCTTTGAAGAATATAAAGGTGCTTTCTGAATAGAGAGAAGGTCGAGATGACTTATGATATCGCTCAGAGGTCCAGCTCCGACGAATTCGTACTTTGCTGAAGAGCTTGCCTCTGCAACTTTCCGCCTTAAAATCCGTTCATGGGTGCTACAATCTTAAATATCCACAAAATCTCAAGTTTCGGCTTTTTTGCACACTCTATTGCTTGCTGGAAGCCAATCTGAAACGCTTGGGTCTCTTTACAGGAGAGAAGCTGACTTGCTTCTTTTCTTCACAAGTGCAGATTGTGAGATTCTTTCCATCAGTTTATGGTTCATGAGCTCAGATGACAATAGCTTTTTCAGCAAAATTATAATGAAACAGGGAAGGAGATCCGGGCATCAGGGCCATTAAGGAATGGTGCATGAAGATGCAGTCGAGTTGATCACCAGGGATCTCCGAGAGCAGAGGGAGCCCAGATTAGCCTCCAGATCAGCTTGAGCGTTAAGAGTCCTTCGGATATGGAAGAAAGCGATTTTATTGAATTTGGGAAGAAGGAGCCGGATTTTCTTGATGATAGAGGCGAGATGAACCTAATGAGAAGTTTTAGGAAAGAGCAAAGCCTGAATGATGAGTCTAGAGTCTCCGAAGACAGAGAGAGATAATATATTTCTATTAATCGCCAGATTGAGTCCCTGCCACAACGCCAGAGCCTCCGCTCTGTTGTTGGTTTCAATTCCCAGACCCCAATGGAACCTCATTTCCGTGAAGCCACCAGGATTCAGAAGAACTCCATCGCTACCAGCATTCCCAGGGTTTCCTTTGGAGGCCCCATCGAAGAATAAGCAGTGATCTTCCAGGGCCGATCTCCACTTAATGAACTCTGATTCTTCTAGCTGAATCTCCCAGTTGGCATGGCCGGAAGCAGAGGGAGTGGGCCTTTCTTTCAGATTTGGGATCAGATCTTTGAGCCATTGCTCCTCATCTTTTGTCAAACTCACATCGTTCCTTGAAGAAATGTTGGCTTCCAAAGCTTCGCCCAGCAATGCTTTTATTTTAGAAATAACTCTTACAGTGTTGCACTTTTCTTCTCGAAAAATTCTGTTATTTCTTTCTAACCACAGTTTCCAATAGGTGAATTTAGGAATCCACTTCCAGCATGTTTTAAGAAGACTTTTTTTGTTAAAGCTGAATGGAGAAGAGCTGGCCCAAGAGCGGAACAGAGAAGGGATACTATCCGGAAGATCGAAGTTGGCTGGCTCCAACTTCAGAACTCCTCTCCAGACTTCTTGAGCAAAGGGACAGAGCAGTAACAGGTGACTGACAGTTTCAGCATCAGATAAACAAAGAGGGCATCTGGAACGCCCTTCCATCCCTCGCCTTTGCATGTTGTCTCTGGTGAGAATGCTTTGGTGTGCAGCTGTCCAACAGAAGAAATCGATTTTAGGGAGAGAAGGAAAGTCCCATATAAATTTCCATTGAGCTGCGTTGGGGGGAGCATGAGGAACAACAGTGAATCTTTTGTAACCTTCGGAAACAGTATAAGAGCCGGAGAGAGAGCCCCAGCCTCTTTTGTCCTTAGTAGTGGCATTAGAAGGAGATTTGCCTTGGAGCAGGTCTAACAAATGAGAAGCTTCCCCCTGCATCATAATGGGGACCTCCCCCAGATTCCAACCGTCCCAGGTTCTATCAGAAGCTTCCTTCCACTTCGAGATATCCCACAAAGTGTGCAGGTTGCATGATTGAAGCCAGCCTTTAATGTATTAAAGAATACTCTGGGTAGTTTTCTTGACCCTCTTTTGGAAACTCTTAAAGGCATCTACAAACCGCTTTTTAATGTGGTTTGTAAGCCGAATCTACAAACCTTTGTGACAGAGCATATACCTAACCTTTGAGGCACATATTAGAGTTTCTACTGAGGCTTATCACTTAACGTTTTGAGATTTTTTTGTGGTTGTTGGGCTAATCTGTGACAACTTTATCTATGATCTTATGTGTAACTTTTGTTGTGATTTGCATAGGCATTTCATGGTCCTTTTCAGTTGAATTTTTTTATGATTGAAGATTGATCTATGTAATATTTGGTCTCCTTTCTTAAGAAACTATCATTATATTTCTTAGGGATAGTGCACGGAATTCAAGGGATACTTCAATTGTTATTTTTTGTAGCGTCGGATGTGTTCTAGCCATGAAATTTGGTGGAGAGTCTAGAATACATGAGATCTCCAAAACCCAGAAATTGTTTGTGGAAATTCCACCTAGAAGTGTTTCAATTATATTATTAACTGGTTTTTAAAATATTTCCTAAGTCTAAACTTAGGGAATATGGTTAATTAATCAGTATTAATTGAGATAAGGTGAGAATCATCTAGAAAGTCACATGGATCGATCCAAAGATGATACTAGCCATTGATTGAATTTTAATCTTGGTCGTTGGTGCTCCAACCATGGATTATAAGAGGAGATCGATGTGTTGATGGAGAATACACCAATGCAGATACTCAGTTGCCTAGGCAATTTGATTTTCTGAGTGGTAGTAATTCAGCAGAGAAGATAGAGCCATAGGGTGAGTAACAAGTGAAAGAGGAGGTAGCAACATTTCGGGAGGAATTTTTCCAGTTCCAAGGAGAGGCAAAGGAAGGAAGGCCAAAATCCCCTTAGGGTCTGAATAAGAACGGTGTAGAGGGTGATGCGGGAGGCTTAGTGCAAAGGCTAGGGAGGTAATTTCGGTGGCATTAGCTGTGGAGTGAGAGAAAATTCTCACAATAATTTTCTAGTATTTTCCTCAAATTATATTGTCAGTTGAGTATCTAAATTATTGTACTCATAATTGTTGTTGAAGCATAATAATAAAACCTTCATCTGTTGCACTTGTTTTCCCAAGTTGGGTTTTTCTGGGGACAATTGTCCAAAAATAATTGTGTCAAAATTCTTATGTATGTGTGCTAGAATTTCTTAGTTTTCAGTATTTTATTTTCCGAAGTATTTTTATGGTGAAAATTGTAGTTGTGATTTTATTCATTTCTTTTTAGCAAATAAACTGCATAATTAAATTTACAGTTAGAAGAATAATTTCCAGTTACTGTAATAGATAAAAATTTCACATGGTATCAAAGCATGGTTGATTAGCTGGAGAGCTCAGAAATGAAGGAAAGGAATTTGGCTACTCAACAAAGGGAAACAAGCCAAAATACCCAAGGGCAGCATAGTCTTTTTGGTAGGAGGCACATTTGCTTGAAGAAGTTCATTTTTTCTGAGAAAGGGGCAGAAAAATTTGATTCTTCTAGTTTGAGTGATTCCATAGGTAGAGGGAGAAACTTAGTTATTTCGTTGGGCAGATCTCTAGCTAGACGGAGAAGTTTTTGAAGCAGTTATTAGTGCAGAACCAGTGTCGAGTAAAAGAGGGATATCACACTATAAATTATTCAGCATATCCATGGCCAAAAGTAACTTTTAGGAGACTTCAGATTTGTCTTCCAGGTTGGAGGACAAATTTTCTTGCTTATCAGGATTAACTTCACAGGGTTTAGGGTATATAGGCAGTGGAACATCAGCTCACATGACATGGGTTAGAGAATATTTCTCTATCTACAAGGAGGAGCAGATGGACTTCCATATTACTATGGGAAACAAGACGAAATGCACTCCAATGGGGAGAGGTACCATAGATTTTTAGAGGGAGTCAGGAGCAAGCACCAGTGCTACAAATGTATTGTATGTGACAGGATTGGGTATGAACCTGATTTCAATATCCTAGTTATGGGATAAGGGGTATGCTATTCACTTCATAGGGAAGAAAGTGTATGTCAAACACCCAAGTTGGAAAAGGGTAAGACAGGTTGGGGTTCGAAGTAACAAATTGTACCAGTTACAAATTGAATCTCCAATGGAACTAATAGGCAGTGATAGTAGCAAAGGGAAGGAGATGAATGATTTATGGCATAGGAGAATGGGACATCTACACCATGGAGCACTTAGGATGCTCAGATAAATAGTAACATGGGTTCTAGAACTTAACATGGAACATGATGATGTTTGCAGAGGATGTGTACTTGGGAAGTATGCTAAGGCAATGTTTCCAAGATGTGACAATAGAGTTGATGATGTGTTAGGACTCATACATTCAAATATTTGTGGCACAATGTCCACTAGAGATATCAACGGTGCCAAATATTTCATCACCTTCATTGATGACCATTCCAGGAAAAACTGGATCTACTTCTTAAAGACCAAAGATGAGGTCTTTCATCGTTTAAGGGAGCTTAAAGCTCTCATGGAGAATGCGATAGGGAAGAAGATCAAGGTGCTTTGCTCAAATAATGGTGGAGAATATATTGATAAATACTTCATAGATCTATGTGAGAAGGAAGGCATCAAGAGAGAATGGACAACTCCATCTAATCCACAACAAAATGGTATAGCGGAGTGGACAAACATAACCATTGTTGGAGCCGCAAAGGCTATGTTATATGACCAAGATTTGCCTAGCTATCTACAAGCAAAGGCATGCAACACAACAATATATATTCAGAACATGACTCCTCATAGAGAATTGGGGAAGAAAACACCATAAAGAGTCTTCATAGGGAAGAATCCAAAAGTTAGTCACTTCATAATTTTTGGCAGTGTTGCCTATTTCCACGTGTCAAATAAGAAACGTATGAAACTAGATCAAACTACAGAGAATGGGTTCTTCATTGGGTACAATGAAACCTCAAAGGCATGCAGGATCTACATTCCTAGCAACAGGAAGATTGTAGTGATGCGAGATGTGAATTTCATGGAGGATTGAGCTTTTAGGAGATCTCATGAGACGCCTGCAAGTGATTAGAATCAGTTAGCAGAATGTCCTTTGGTCTAGAAGGAGGGGCAACCAATGGGATAGGTAGGAGTGTAGTCACAAGGATCGAGTACTATGACCAGTACTAGTATTTCCTCAAGTGCAAGAAATTTTGGGAGTTCTCAACAGATGGAGCAACAGAGGCGGGATAAGGAGGAGCTAGTTGAACCTCCCATGGCTAGAGGTCAATCCAGCAGAGAGGTTCGTCAGACATTGAGAGATGTAGAGGAGTTTATTGGAACTCCTAGGGCAAAAAAAGGCAACACAGACAACCTAACAGGTACCAAGCATTGGTGGCTTAGCTTGCAAAACCTTCCATCTTTCAAGAGGTTATACAACATCAAGTACCATGGTAGAAGAGTATAGCTCTATCATGACGAATGATGTTTGGGAGGTAGTGCCAAGGCTAGAAGACAAATCAGTTGTAGGTTCTAGATGGATCTACAAGATCAATTATGTTGCAGATGAAAGTGTGGAAAAATACAAGGTTGGGTTCATGGCAAAGGGGTATGGACAGAAGGAATGGATAGATTATGAGGAGACCTTCGCCCCAGTTTCCAGATACACTTCTATCCAGTCAGTTATATCCCTAGCATTTCAGATGGGATGGTTGTTAAGTTATGGTATGTTCTATGCTTATAACAATTTACTTATTTTTCTTATTATATTCCACAGATTAGCAATCACATGTACATAAAGTAAAGTGCAGATAGAACATTAAACGATTGATAGAAAACAAGCCAAGACAAGAGACACAAGATGTGGCGGCTAGCCAGGGACAAACCCCACAATGTGTGGGGAAACCCTTTGATCAAATCTTCTTTTATCTTCAATAATTCAGCAGAGAGAAATATTACAATAAATCTGATTCATATCAGCAGTAGCAAACCCTAGATCAGCAGCATCAACATTAGCGCTTCATTATCAAACTAGGGCAGACGATATCTCACAAACCAACCATCAGATTGACTACATTTCACCACCAAAAGTTGTTGCTTCCAGAGGAGGTTCAGATGAACCTACAATGCAGTTTAGATGAGGAGATCGTCTAGGCCATGCAGGTCAATCTTTACTTATGCAGTTGCAGCTTCAGTTTCAACAGTTTTCGGCTTCAAACTAGGGCAGTCGATATCTTGCAAACCATTCATCGGATTGACTTCATTCCACCACCAAAAGTTGCGGCTTTCAGAGGAGGTTCAGATGAACCTACAACACAGTTCCAAAGAGGAGATATTCTAGGCCACGTAGGTCAATCTTTACTTCTGCAGTTGCAGCTTCAGTTTCAACAATTTTTGGCTTCACATGTGTGAGAGAGAGACCCATTTCTGCGCAGTAGATAAGAGACTCATTTTTGCGCAGTAGAGAGAGAGAGATGTGATGAGAAGAGTGAGTGAAAATGAGGAAAAGTCCTCTTATATTTATACACAACGTTGGTGTTTGACTAGATGCGAGTATTGGGCTTCTAAGCCTACATGAGTTGTAGGTCGGCTTGATAATAATTCCATAATCAAAATAAATTCATATCTCCATGAATACTTATCAGAATCGGCTGACCTTTATATCAATCCTACACCTCTCGACAAGAGGAATCTAATAAAAATATTATCAGCGATGAATAATATGACCCACATGAAGTTTTGCCCTGGTTGCCAATTTTAACACTCCCTCTCAACTAGGGAGAACTTCATCTGCAATGTGTCTATCGGTTGTTACTATTCATCCATCAAATGCACTTCCCTATACAACCTGGCCCTTGCTCTGCTTTGCTCTATTCTACCTGTTCTTCTTTGTCTTGTTCTACCCTATACTGATCTGTACTGTTTTGCTCTATTCTGCTTTGCTCTTGCATTGTTCTGTTCTGCTCTACTTTTGACCGAATTATGAAGAAGAAGAAATGATCGAGGATGTATAATACTAACACAAAAGTTAGTCTCAAAGTATGTACCACTAGTCGCAGACTAGTCTCAACCAACCCGAAGTCAGCATCATAGTGAGTACAACTCCACTGGTCCTAGACCAGTATCATCCTCCATTGACTCAAAGTCAGTCTCAGAGTGCGTACCACTGGTCCCAGACCAGTCTCAGCCGCTGAAGTCAGCTTCATAGTAATACCACTCCTACAACTGGTCCTAGACAATATAGTAGTCTCAGAGAGTGTACAATTGGTCCAGACCAGTCTCAACCGAACCGAAGGTCAGCGTCATATTATGTACCAACTCTCACCGGTCCAGACCAAATATGCACTGACACGAAGTCAGTCTTAGAGTATGTACACTGGTCCCAAACCAGTCCAACCGACCCGAATCCCATCATAGTATGTACAACTCCTACCACTGGTCCCAGACAGTATCATTGATCCCAATCAATGGAGGGCATCCTAGCGTAGGGAGTACAGTAATACATGAGCATCCATCGGTACTACTATGGTCCCAAATTCATTCCCTACTCATTGATTAGATAGAGGTACTTCCCATGCGTCCCAGACTGCATGGGTAGGATGCCTCGATAGGAGAACTAATCAATCCTGTCCTCACAGGAGAACACATCAATCCTGCTACAATCGCCATGGAGAACACATCAATCTAGGCTACCATGGAGAACACATCAATCTAGGCCTCATAAGAGAACACATTAATCCTACTACAATCGCCATGGAGAACACATCAATCTAGGCCTCACAAGAGAACTAATCATCCTGCTACATAGGAGAGTGAATCATCCTGTTCCACAAGAGAGCGAATCATCTTGTCCCACAAGAGAGCGCATCATCTTGTTCCAGTGTGCACCACCAGGGGAGGGTGAGTCACCCTGTGGTCGTATGTTGTTCCAGTAAGAACCGTAAGCCCTCAGAGCTCCCAGAGCTCAATGTATGCAACATGCAGGATCCTTGTACAAGGGTTTCTTGATGACTCCAAGTCATTTGGGAAAATCACAGATTAGATCTTTCCTCAGGGCTTTGACAAGGTGTATCGACCTGTACATCATCTTAATGCGGTGGAGCCTCCTTGTTCGTGCTCAAAGCCATCGACTTCTGCTTCCTGCTCATCTAGGATATTGAAGCATATCCCAAGGTGAAATAGTACTCGAATGTGCTCTTACGGTCCACCACACTGCCTGCCCAATCAGCATCAGTATATCCAAGTAGTCTCACATCTTCGGCAGTGTATCTCAATCCATGAGAGATTGTGTCCTGAAGACATCTAAGAAGATTCTTGGCACCAATCTAGTGAGGATCAACCAAATATGAGCTCACAATGCTAACTGCAAAACATATGTTCGGACTGAGGTTCATCAAGAACATCAACGCGAATGAGTTTTTGAAACTCAGTGGCATTTCCCAAATTTGGTCCGACATCACTACCATATAACTTCTGAAAGTTAAGATCCTCGAGGTAGTCACAGGCTTGCAGTCCACCATATCAAATCTTTCCAATATCTTTACCACATATTTTCCTTGAGATAGGGAATTTTCCCTTGGCTTCTACCATATTTCAAGTTCTTGGTCCTTCATTTCAAATTCAGAAACCAACTCCCTCTTACATTTGTGAATGAGAGGGTCTACACCTATTAGAAAGAGGTCATCCACATACAACACCAGTATGAGAGGGTTGTCATCTTCAACCTTAAAGTAAAGGTTAGGATCGGCTTCACTTCTAGTGAATCCCAGATTCATCAAGTAGCTTTCGATCCTCTCATACCATGCTCAAGGTGCTTGCTTCAGCCCATAGAGAGCCTTCTTCAACCTGCATACATGAGATTTTCGATCATAAATTTCAAATCCTTCGGGTTCCTCCACGTAGACCTCTTCTTTGATCGAGCCGTGTAAGAACGCAGTCTTGACATCCATCTGATGTAGGTTCCATCCTTGTGAAGCGGCAAGAGCTATGATCAAGCAGATGGTCGTATATCTGGAAACAGGTGCAAATATCACATCATAGTTTATACCTTCCTTCTGGGAGAAACCACGAGCAACAAAACGATCCTTATACTTTTCCGTACTTCCATCTGCTGCATGCTATGTTACCTGAGAGCGGGAGCGGAAGCGGGAGCGGGAGCGACCATTTTCAGAAGCTCCCGGTTTGGGAGCGAATCCGGGAGCGATTTTTTAAAAATATATATATTTATATATTTTTTAATTTTTGATACATACATGTCAACAAAAACAATGAGAATGATTAATTAGACATAAAAAAACATAAAAAAAACATAGATGATCATTAACCATATACCATCAATCATCTAGAAATTATAATCATCATCAACCATGTCCACAAGATAGTAATTTTACACATATTACAACTGCAACATATTGAGTCTCATGAATCATGATTCATCACATTCAATCTTAAAGTTTCAAATTCAAGTTTTTAAAATTGAAATTCAATAGCATTTATCATCATTGATCACCAAAGTTGTACAGGTACTTGTAAGCTAAGTTTAACCATTACAAGAAGTAATATCTTAGATATTTCTAAGTCCTAACTTCTAACTGTTAACATGATATGAAATGTTATAAATTTATAAATGAAACATGAATAATGAAATGAAATGAAACAAATTTAGTCTTTCACGAAGCATCATATTCATAATTCACAATCATTACCAATGAGTTATAATTGCCAAGGCCCAACCTCAAACTTCAAATTTTCATTGTCACAGTGATATATTGTTTACAAAAAATATCATTATGATATGAAAGAGTCAAGAGTCAAGAGTCAAGGACTCAAAACTCAACAGTTATGAAAACTAAAGTCCAATAGAAACTAAAAAAGACAAGTAAATTGTAAATGATAAATCTACATATGGCCCTTGCCACGAGAGTCTCCCCCATAAGGAGGTCGTGGTGGTCTTCTCGGAGTCTCCCGCACAGACCGACGACCAGAACTAGAACCTCCACGTGAGGGTGTAGATG
>APFE030377895.1:26548-40303 GCA_000404065.3 Pinus taeda | reverse complement strand
TGCAACAGAAGGTTCAATGTGTGAACCAAACATTCAGACCAAAATATATTGGGGTATTTATCCTCAATAATTGCTCCTGCTGCCCTACAATTAGCAGCATTATCAGTGATGACTTGGATGACATTGTATGGCCCAATACAGTCAATTGTTTCAAGTAATGCTTCTGCAATGTTGATGGCGTCTTGAACTTGTCTGAGTAATCATGTGCAGTTAGAAAGATTGGACCATTAACAGACACAGCAAGAACACTTATCAATGGCTTGCCTTTTACATTTGTCCATCCATCAGATACGATGGACACCCCATGCTCAGTCCAAGCACTTGTCATTCTATTCAAAGAATGTGATATTTTTGCTTTTTCATTATCAAGGCCAACGGTTCTTGCCTTGTCATACCCAGGGCTCTTGTATCCTTTAGGGGCATCATTTATGGCCGAAACCATTTCGTGCCAATAAGGTGAGCGAAGAACGTTGAATGGTATCCCACATGCATAGAGAAACCTGTAAACCTTTGAATCCACATCATTCCTACACCCCTCATCAAGGAAATCTGATATGGTTCTACGCCTTAAAGATGATGACCCTGAGCCTCCATATCCACTGCCTTGGGAGGATGCTGAAGGAGTTCTTTGTGATTGTGAGCTTGGTTCAAAGAAACCCCTTGATTTTTTTGATTTGTATTGGGCTTCCTCCTCCTCCCTTATGTATTTGGCTCTATCCGCTGTTGACACCGCTGCACAAGTTTTGATTCCTATTTGTTTCTCTCCATCCCATGGCCTTTTCCCGCAGAGATGTCTTCTAGCACGGGTGTATGAACCTGTGTAATCAGTGTTGCAATGGGGGCAATGAAATTTAGTGGTTCCACCCCCTCTCCCTGTTTTAGCCCTGTGAACATATTTCCACAATGGGGTTTGGTCTTGTTTAGTCTTTTGAGTGTCTTGTTCACCCTCCTCCAGCTCCTCCTCACCGGGGTTTTCACCCATTTGAATTTCTCCAGCTTCTTCATCCCCCTCTTTTAGTTTGGACCCCTCCCGTTTCCTACTTCTCCAGCACCATAATAACCATAAAAAGGACAGGAAGAGGAAAATGCCCAGAAATATAGTCAGGTCCATGGTGTTTTGATGTTTGTTTAGGGTTTTTCCATTCAAACAATCTGCAAATTAATTTAATTTATTGGGCATTAATTAACTTAATTTATTAATTTAATTCAAATTCATAATATTTAATTACTCAATAAACTAAATTAAATTCCCTAAATTACTACCTAACTAAATTAAACTAGCTAGATTAGCTAAATTATTAAGTTACTTACCTCTGCAGGCTTGCTCCTCGCTCCTTGCTCCTCGCTCCTCGCTCTTCAGCAATTGCTCCTTGCTCCTTTGCTCTTGCTCCGCAAATTTTAAAAAAATTTAAAATTTAAATTTATTTTCGGGTCCGCGGATTTTTTTTTTTGCCGCCGACCCGCTCCCGGCCAGCTTAAAATCGCTCCGGGAGCGACGGAGCGACCGCTCCCTAGGTCGCTCCCGAAATCGGCAAGGAGCGATTTCTTTTTGGGAGGGAGCGCGCTCCCGAAAATCGCTCTTGTCCGGGAGCGATTTCGAGAGCGCGCTCCCAAGCTGCTCCGGAGCCACTCCCGCCCGGAGCGCACTTCGGGAGCAAGTTCGATGGTGGGGGTGGCGCTCCCCCGCAACTATGGCTGCATGCTTTATCTTGTAAAGCCATTTGGAAGTAACAATTGTCTTGTCCTAGGGTCTGGGAACTACTTCCCAGACATCATTCTTCATGATAGACTCATGTTACTCATTCATAGCATCCTTCCATACTTGATGCTTGACGGTGTCTGAGAATGATGAAGGCTTATTTTGTATGATCGTGCTCATGATGGTTAGGTATCCCTGATACCTATTAGGTTTCTTACTTTCATGAAAGGTTTCTCGGGGTGCGGCATGTCCTTCATCATCATCAAGTAGCCCCCTAAGCCATGAAGGCCTCTTCCTAGAAGAGGAAGGCTCATGTGGGGGAGGATCAATCGGATCCATGGGTTCTTCTACATCAGGCATTGATTCATCATCCTTTTCTTTTAGTTCCCTGGTGTCGGCTTCTTGAGAGATCCTCAAAGTCGGAAGATTGTTCACCTTGCTGAGAGCCATATCTTTGTCAAAGGTGACATCATGACTAATTACTACTTCCCTTTGACCGGCTACATAGATTCTATAGCCTTTAGTATTTTCACCATAGCCCATGAAAATTCCCTTCTTTCCAGATGCACCCAATTCATTTCTTTTCTCTTTCGGCACATGAAAATATACAGGGCTTCCAAAAATTCTAAAATGAGAAACATTAGGTTTCTTACCGGTGAACTTTTCTTCAGGATTCTTGGAACCCAATGCTTGATGAGGGCATATATGGCAATGTTTGTAGTTTCAGCCCATAGAAACTTCGAAATTCTTTGATCATATAGCATGGCTTGGACAACTTCCACAATTGTGCAGTTCTTCCTTCCCGCCACACCATTCTGCTAAGGAGTATGTGATGTAGTAGTCTCCCTCTTAATGCCAGCCTTAGATATGCCTGAGTGAACCAACTGTAATATATCAGAGGTGTTGCATTGGCTTGAGGGGAATGGTCCCCTTTTGAGCTTTCCTTCGGCACATCCCGGACATACACCTTCTTTCTCTACTTGGAATTCGAGGATTCTTATTACCATCTGTCTTACATCGGGTAGAGCTTTGTAATGAAGGTGGGCAAACCTTCGATGCCAAAGTTCAGACTGAAGAGTTGTGTCACAAGACATGACACCTAGCAGAGTTCCATCGACCTAATATAATGAATCAACACTAAACCCAAGAGTAAAAGCATTTTTAACATTATTTTTCCATATACATACCTTGCCATTGTTGAAGGTTACCTTGTAGCCTTTGTCTTCCATTGCCGAGATGGACACTAAATACATCATGGACTTTCTAGCCTTCTTGAATGGTTGTCCTCTTCCTCGATCCCCAGCTCTCCTCTTACCTTTTCTATTGAATTTTTCATTCCTTTGATTTGCCATCAAAGGGATTTTGATCATCGCCCTAGTGTGAGTCCTTTCTATTAGGGCACTCCCTTGCATAGTGACCTGCTTTATCGCAGATGTAACATTGTCCTTTTCTTCCACCCTTAGGTCCAGCCTTTACTTTTGATTTAGTCCCAAAAGTGAGAAGAAAAAGTAGTAGGAGGACCTTTAGACATGGGCATTTCTTGCACTTCTTCCCTTGTTTCTTCTTAAATGCATCTAGCCATTAATTCCTCGAAACCAAGAATTACATTATTGTTTAGAAGAGTAATCCTGAACACATACCATTCAGATGGTAATTCTCCAAGATTTGTGAGTGCCATTTCTCTGTCAATAATAGTTTCCCCAATAGAGAGGAGATCGTTCTTGTTCTCGGTGGTTCTTAAGAATTATGCTTGCATATTCTCATCTTTACCCTTCTTGATTTCCCTCAGCTTATTTCTAAGAAACAAAACTTGATTTGCATCATTAACTTTAAATAAACTCACCTGTCTATCATATATTTCCTTGGAGGTGTCTAGATTAGAGATGTAGGCTGCCAAGTGCTTGTCGATAGAGTCCTGGATGATCTTCTTTGCTTTGACTTCTCCATTTTTCCATTTGTTCCAGGTAGCAGAGGATGCATTTGATGGAGGCTCAACAATATTTCCTCTCACATGATCCAACACTCCTTGATTCTCAAGGGTTAGATTGATAGACATCTTCCATCCGTGATAGTCAGCTTTCTCATGAAGCTTGTCTTCGGCAGGAAAGAGTGTTCAGGACCCCATAGTTCTTTTAGGATAGCTTTGCCAATCTTCTCTTCGATGATTTCTCTTGCTCTTGCTCGGGCTTTGTCTTCACCTCAGCTCTGATACCATGTTGAATTATGGTATGTTCTATGCTTATAACAGTTTACTTATTTTTCTTATTATATTCCACAGATTAGCAATCACATGTACATAAAGTAAAGTGCAGATAGAACATTAAACGATCGATAGAAAACAAGCCAAGACAAGAGACACAAGAATGTGGTGGCTAGCCAGGGACAAACCCCATAATGTGTGGGGAAACCCTTTGATCAAATCTTCTTTTATCTTCAATAATTCAATAGAGAGAAATAGTACAATAAATCTGATTCATATCAGCAGTAGAAAACCCTAGATCAGTAGCATTAGCATTAGCGCTTCATTATCAAACTAGGGCAGACGATATCTCACAAACCGACCGTCGGATTGACTTCATTTCACCACCAAAAGTTGTTGCTTCCAGAGGAGGTTCAGATGAACCTATAGTGCAGTTAAGATGATGAGATATTATAGGCCACACAGGTCAATCTTTACTTCTGCAGTTGCAACTTTAGTTTCAGCAGTTTTCGGCTTCAAACTAGGGCAGTCGATATCTTGCAAACCGTTCATCGGATTGACTTCATTCCACCACCAAAAGTTGCAGCTTTCAGAGGAGGTTTAGATGAACCTACAAAATAGTTCCAAAGAGGAGATATTCTAGGCCACGCAGGTCAATCTTTACTTCTGCCGTTGCAACTTCAGTTTCAATAGTTTCCGGCTTTACATGTGTGAGAGAGAGACCCATTTCTGCGCAGTAGAGAAGAGACTCATTTCTGTGCAGTAGAGAGAGAGATGTGATGAGAAGAGTGAGTGAAAATGAGGAAAATTCCTCTTATATTTATACACAACGTTGGTGTTTGACTAGATGCGATTGTTTGGCTTCTAAGCCTACATGAGTTGTAGGTCAGCTTGATAATAATTCCATAATCAAAATAAATTCATATCTCCATGAATACTTATCGGAATTGGATGATCTTTATATCAATCCTACACCTCTCGATGAGAGGAATCTAATAAAAATATTATCAGCCATGAATAAGATGACCCACATGAAGTTTTTCCCTGGTTTCCAATTTTAACAATGGTTGATTCACCAGATGGACGTCAAGTTAACCTTCTTGAACAAGGTGATAGAGGAAGAAGTGTACATAGAACAGATAAAGGGTTTCGAGACTCATGAGGGGAGCACTCAAGTGTGCAGACTAATGAAATCTCTATATAGTCTCAAGTAGGCTCCCAGGGCATGGTATGGTAGGATTGACAAATAGTTGCAGTAGATGGGATTCATCAAGAGTGACACAACTCCCAACCTATACTATTTTATGGTAGAGGGTGAGCCACTCATCCTAGTTTTGTATGTGGATGATCTATTTTTGATAGGATCATCAGGGCTCATAGAGAATAGCAACAAGAATCTCGCAGTAGAGTTCAACATGGAGAATTTGGGGTTGATGCATTATTCCTAGGATTGGAAGTGTGGCAAAAGGATGGGGAGATCTTCCTTGGGAAAGGAAGATACACTATAAATATTCTGAAGAGTTTCAGAATGCAGGATTATAGCCCCATGTCTACACCCATGATCACCAACTAGAAGAAGATAGATAAATCGGATGATAAGGATGTCGACCCCACCTTATATAAACAGCTTATTGGATCTCTCATGTATCTAGTCAATACTAGGCCAGATATTTGCTTCATAGTCAATACGCTTAGTTAGGTCATGGTAGAGCCAAAGAGGGTTCATTAGGCAACAGTGAGGCACATTCTGAGGTATGTGTGTGGCACAATCAAGTATGGGTTGAGATATGCCTGAGGAGATGATATCCGATTATGTGGATTCATAGATGCAGATTGGGAAGGCAGTTTAGTGGACAAGAAGAGTACCTCTGGGTATTGCTTCCGTGTTGGATCAGGGATGGTTTCTTGGTATAGTAGGAAGCAGAAGTTAGTAGCACTGAGCTCTACAAAAGTAGAGTATATGGCAGCAAGCACAACTACGTGCAAAGCTATATGGATTTGGAAGTCGCTAGTGAGGTTGTTCAGGTAGAGGATGGTGGTTAATCATTGTTGCATAAAACTCTCTGAGAATCTATTGTTTAATGATAGGTTGAAACACATAGATATTTGATGTAATTTCATTATAGATTATGTACAACATGGAGCAATCCAACAACATTATGTTCCTACAGAAGTGCAGGTTGCATATATACTCATGAAAGCTCTAAGAAGACTTAAGTTCGTCTATTTTAGAGAACATATGGGTATGGTGGAGAACTCATTTCAGTAGCAGAGGCAGATTACCTTGGATGATTCTCAGCTGCAACAACATCAAATGAGAGGGAGTTGCAGTGCAGATGCAGTGTTGGCAGCAGTACAACAAGGTCAATAGTAGCACAAATGCAACGTATATCAGAGTTGTGCAGTAATTGGTGGGAAGTAGTAGCCAGACATTAGCAGCGTAATAGAAGATGATACAGGGACAAAATGTTGTGACAGGATGTGCAACACGAGAACGCATTCCTCAATAAGAGGGAGTGTTAGTTTTTGTAGCGTCGAATGTGTTCTAGCCATGAAATCTGGTAGAGAGGATAGAATACATGAGATCTCCAAAAACCAAAAATTGTTTCTAGATATTCCACTAGAAGTGTCTCAATTAAATTATTAACCATTTTTTAAATATTCCCTAAGTCTAAACTTAGGGAATATGGTTAATTAATCAGTATTAATTGAGATAAGGTGAGAATCATCTAGAAACTCACATGGATCGATGCAAACATGATCCTAGCCATTGATTAAGTTTTAATCTTGGTCGTTGGTGCTCCAACAATGGATTATAAGAGGAGATCGATGTGGTGATGGAGAATACACCAATGTAGATACTCAGTTTCCTAGGTGGAAGAGGAGGGTAGAAGCATTATGGGAGGAAGTTTTCCATTTCCAGGAAGAGGAAAAGGAAGGAAAGTCAGAATCCCCACAGGTTTTGTGTTGGTGGCTAGATTTTCATACTTTTACCCTATTCTTTTTATCAATTTCACACCAATAGTGGTTAATCGATATCTTAAAATGCACAGGTATACCTCTCGTCATGTCTTTATGGATTATTGATCAATGAAGCACAGTCGTAGGGGATTATTACCTAAGTGGCTTGCTAATTTAGTTATTTCTGCAAATTTAAAGGGAGAATGACCAAGACCGTGATTCACTAAACTATGCTATCAAAGCTGCCAGCACTATCCTTGAATACTAGCTACAATGGTGAATCAATGTTTCGTTTGACATGCTGTTATCTTTTAACATTTTGTTTCGTTCTGAAAACCACCATGTAATTAAGGGTAGACAATGTCATAATTCTAGGAGTTGTGTTATTGACAAATTGTATAAAGTAGAGTTGCGGGCTGTGAAAGTTATCGTTGTTAAGAGTCATTAAGGTTACAGGAGAAATACTCTAACTTTGAGTCTATAACAACATACTTGTAATATTTCTTTTATTAATGACAAGTTGATCTTCTGAGCACATCATGATTCGTTGATCTCACCAAAGCCCTGATAAGGGAGTTGGGCCCACTCTCCTAACTAGGTCTTGCTGGATTAGATGTGTCTTAGGTTTATTTATGTGAGTTTACTATTGTTGTGAATGTTTATCAGTGTGTTGCTATGAGTCCTTATTGTTGTTACTCTTATTGTTGTTACAATTATTACTTATTGTCACTCTTATTTGTTGTTATAGTATTGCTTGTTGATACACATTGATGAATTTAAAGTTAATGTTGAATGTTGGGTAGGGAAACGGTGGACTACACATACTGTGTATGATAGCCTTGAAAGAACTAGTAGAAATCCGTGTTGACAATTAAATGTGGAATGGGTGAATTCCATGATTCATACTTGGACACCAACATTTTGGCGTCGTTGCCGGGGAGGCTATCAAAGGCACAAAATTACAACTAGCATTGACCATAGGATTGATCTCTTGTCCTGGGGAAGGAAGATTACACCTTGTTCCGGGTCCTGAGTATTAGATCATTTGGTTGTTTAGTTCTTTTCTTTTCTTATTTTTGTAGGATTATTCTCTCGTCCCGGGGAAGGAAGTTTTTATCACCTTGCTCTAGGTCTGGAGCTTTAGATTACTTTGTTTTGCTTTCATAAGTATTTCTCTGTTGTCTTAGGAAGGGAAGTTTTATTTTTTTCCTTGTTTCAAGTCCTGAGCTTGGTTTCTATGATTTGCTTATTTTCTTTCTTTTGTTTCTTTAGGGGCCACTCTCTCGTCCTAGGGAAGGAAGTTCTTATCTTGCTCGAGGTCTTGAGCTTTTAATTTGTTTTAATGTTTCCCTTTTATTTCCTAATTGTATGAACAAAGACACCAATAAAAGGGGTAGAGAGAGACCCCCAAAAAGAAAAGGGGTTGATTTGGGCAAAAAAACGTACATCCAAGAGATCATCTCAAGGGTTGAGTCTGGAGCATTGTCATGAGTTGCTGCTAGGGTAAGATCTCATACGAGATCTAGAGGACAACCAGTTTCACAACCAAAACCTCCTCCAATAGCATAAGTGCAATTCGGGGATGAAGAAGTAGTAAGCAGAGGATCTGAGGAATTGCATAATCCAAGTTCAGAGGAAGAAGATTCGATGGAATTCTTGGCACCATTTGATCAAGGGAGTGTTGTTAAACAACTTCCATCACCTTTTATAGAACAACCAAAGCCAGAACCTGTTGAAATTCCAAGTGATTATTCGTAGATATTCATGGCTCCTGCAACTTCTTCAATTGAATTTACAATTGGAGATAATCAGAGGTGATGCAGCTATGAAGCCTATTCCTTTGACAACACTATCTAATTTCCATGGTCTTACTTCCGAGGATACGGCCAAATTCCTTTTTTAATTCAACATTGTTTGTCGGGGGCATGATTACATTTCCGATGCTTAAAAATTGAAGATATTTCCCAAACACATTCCTTTTTTAATTAAATGTTGTTTGTCGGGGGTATGATTACATTTTTGATGCTTAGAAATTGAAGATATTTCCCGCTACTTTGAAAGGCACAACTTTAAGATGGTTTCTGGGTTTGAGAGGAAAATATATTGCTATGTGGGATGATATGAAGATAATTTTCCTCGAGAAATATTAGGACTACTGCAAATCCTAGGATGTAAAGGAAGAAATTTTTAAGTTATGCAGAAAGAGGATGAGAATATGGAAGTTTTTGTGGAACATTTTCAATATAGTTTGCAGAGATCGAGCCATAGTGACTTGGATAAGAATATCTTGAAGATAATTTTTCTCAAGGCATTGAGGGAGGAATTTCTGGAGCTATGGAACATAGTAGGGAAAGGACATATATCAAAGGAGGAATTTGATACCATCTGTGAATTATGCATCAAGTGTTCACAAGGGGCTACGAGATAGAGGCAGGGAATTTGAACTCTCAAAACATCTAGCAATGGAGTTACAAAGGTTGAAATTGGGAATCTGGTGGACAACCTGAGAACCGATATCCTAAGCACATTATCATCACATCTAGACGTGTTGCAGGAAAAGCAGAAGTAGATGGAAGTAGAGAAGGCCATGTTTATTTTCTTCACTCAATGCAGGAATAAGAACCCATTGAAGGAATGTCCATTAAATTTTGTGGAGACTTGTGCGATATGTGAACAGAGTCATTTCATGAGCACCTGCTCATCTCTTCCTAGATTAAATGCAATCTTTCAGGTAACGAATGAAGAAGCAGAACAAATTTATTTTATGGGATCAAGGAAACCATGGAAACCACAGTCGCCGAATATGAATCAAGGTATGCCTCAAGACCTGTTTGAATATTTTAATAATATGAATTTTGGTCAGCATTTTGTACCTTTTCACCTTCTTGACCATAGCCTTACCAATACTTAATGCCCTGGAAACCCTAGTATCCTCAATATGGCCCAAATTATTCATCGTCCTAGAATTGGCGTGGACCTCCTCCTCCTCCTTTAGGAAAATTCTCCCAACCTATGCCACAATAGCAGCTACAGATGCCTGCTAATGCGCCCACTAGTAATCCTCCCCTTCATCCTCAATTACCTGTCCAACCCAATTCGAATCCAAATAACATAGGGGCTCAATGGGTTGAGACACTCAACCTCCATGCATATAGTATTTCCACTATGCAATGTAATGAATTAAATCTTCGATCTGGTCAAGTGGTCAATACTCAGACTTCACCTATAATTGTTGAGCATACCGATGATGAAGTCTCAGAACCAGAACAAAGAATGATAGGGGATGGGCTAGCACAGATTCCTATAAAGCAACAAACCCCTTCACAAACTAGTGTTACTAGAGGGTGTCAAACTAGTCCACCCTATCCTGAAAGATTATCTTTGAGCAAACAAAGTCCTCATCCTGAATTTGTCTTTTTAGGAGAATTGTAGAATTTATTCGTTAAAATTATGTTACTTCAGGCTATGAAGGACGTACTTATTTATGCTAATACAATTAAAGAATAATTTTCTAAGAAACCTAGTAGAAAACCAAAGGATCCACTTACTATTCATGTCATGGGTAAATTATCAGATATAATGCTGGGGAAATCTATACCCGTCAAATACGGGATCCTAGGAATCTGATTCTGACAGTGCACATTAATGGGGTGGATATCCCAAATGTACTGGTAAATTTGGGGGCAACGATTAATGTTATAACCTTTGCAACCGTGATTACCTTGGGTCTGTTGAACCTTAAACCAACTCCCACCATCCTAGAATTGGAAAATCGGTCCACTATTTGACCGGTAGGGAAATCGTAAGATATCACTATTTCGGTAGAGTCATGGCGATACCCCATTGACCTCTTAGTTTTACATACCCAATCTTGAGCCGGTGGGCACTCTTTGATTTTAGGAAGACCTTGGTTTGCAACTACAAATGCTTACATTGGATGTCGGTCTAGAAACATGGAAATACCCAATGGGGAAGTTACAAATAATCTTATCCTTTACCCCCTTGTAGAACCAAGTTCATCAAATAAACCTAGATTTAGCTTGATTCAAAATTTTCTAACTACCAAAGAGCCTGAATCTGAAGATGAAGAAATTAGACCCATCCTTACCATCAGTGAGGCTCTTTGTTTTAAAGATGAAATAGAGGATGATGCCATTAGAACATTTCTCAACAATCCCGACCATGTTTCTAATTCAACTTGTCATCTATTAGAAATTGTCATGAGCTGCAATGTTTAGGAAGATATTGAACCAGAAACAGAAATAGAAAACATTCTTGAAATTGTACCTCGTAATAGTGTTCATGTAGAAATTGAATCAGGAAAAACATTGAATATTAATCCTGACCTTTCATACTCCCAATCCGAACAACTGTTAAAAGTCCTTTGGGAGCATAAAGAACCTTTTTCTTGGGAGTATATTTATATGAAAGGCATCCCTGTTGATTTGTGTACTCATCATATATACATTAAAGAGGAAAGTCGACTTATTAGGAAGCCACAAAGAAGAATGAATCATGCCTTAAAAAACATTGTCAAAGATGAACTGTAGAAGCTATTAGATGTGGTTTTTATTTATCCAATATCGGAAAGTCAATGGGTTTCCCCGCTGGTCATTGTTCCTAAGAAGAATGGCAAGTGGCAGATCTATGTTGATTACAGGGAACTAAACAAGAAACTCAAAAAGACCATTTTCCCTTACCCTTTATTGACCAAGTCCTTAATACATTAGCTGGGAAGGATTTTTTCTCCTTTCTGGATGGATTTAGCCGATACAATCAGATATAAATAGCTCCTAAGGATTAGGACAAAACTACCTTCACATGCCCTTGGGGAACCTTTTCCTACTGAGTCCTTCAATTTGGCCTTTGTAATGCACCTACTACCTTTCAAAGGGCAATATTAGGAATTTTCTCTCATCTAGTTAATGATAGTGTTGAGATTTACATGGAGGAATTTACCCCATATGGGGATTCCTTTATAGAAGCTTTGAAAAACTTAGAGAAAGTACTTGAAAGATGCAAGGAAACACATGTTTCTCTAAGTACAGTCAAATGTCATATGATGATGAAAGAAGGGATAGAACTAGGACATTTGCTTTCAACTACAGGAATTAGGGTTGATCCTGCAAAGGTAAAGGTGATCTTAAAATTTCCTATGCCTAAGACACCGATATAGGTATGCATCTTTATTGGTTATGCTGGCTATTATGGGCATTTCATAGAATTTTTTTCTAAAATAGCATTCCCACTTTTTCAATTGTTACCTAAGGCTACAAAATTTGTGTGGACAGATGAATGCGAAGCAGTTTTTGTAGAAATCAAAGAACTACTCTGCAAGGCTTTGATATTACACAGTCTTGACTGGAAACTCCCGTTTCACATCTCTATTTATGATTCTCAAACTATAGTAGGGCTGTTTTGGGGCAACAGGAGGACAAGAAGCCGTATACAATTTACTATGTCAACAAGAATTTGACCCCTGCTGAATTAAATTATACGGTAACTGAAAAGGAGTTATTGGTTGTCATTTATGTTGTTAATAAATTTTTGCATTATATCACAGGGTATCCTACTTTTGTGCACACTGATCATACAACTATCAAGTGTCTGATGAACAAACCAATAACCCCTATTCACGTTACAAGATGGTTATTGCTAATTTAGGAGTTTGATATTACCATTGTAGACAAACCAGGGAAAGATAATGTAGTTGCAGATTTCCTGTCTAGGATGGATACTAGTGATGAAGGTACACTTGTAGAGGATAGTTTACCAGATGAACATATTTTTGCAATTTCTACTCACACTTTGTGGTATGTAGATATTGCTAACTTTCTTGCTACAAGAAAGGTGCCTCAACACATGTATTACAGAGAACAACGAAGTATTGTCCATCATAGTGTTCATTATTCATGGATAGAGGGATATCTCTTTTGCATAGGATCTTATCAGCAAATCCAGCGCTGCATAAGTGGAGATGGCATCTATGATGTCCTACAAGCTGCTCATGACGACCCTTGTGGGGGACATTTTGCAAATAAGCGGACAAGTCATAAGGTGTTACAAATGGATTATTATTGGCCTTCTATTTCCGTGATGCAAGGAAATATGTTAGAGGGTGTGATAGTTTCCAGCGGATGGGTCAGCCTGGTCAGGTAGATGAAATGTCGTTACAGCCCCAACTAGCTCTTGAACCCTTTGAAAAATGGGCTATCGATTTTGTTGGGCCATTTAGTCCGCCTTCAAAATAGAAATTTCACATTCTGGTTGCATGAATTACGTAACAAAGTGGGTAGAGGCCAAGGTTGTTGTGAAAGCAACAGAATAGGTTGTCTCAGAATTTTTATTTGAAGAAATTCTTGCATGGTACAAAGCTCCTAGAGAAATAGTTTCAGATGGAGGGGCACAGTTTGTTGAAAATAATACTGAGAGGGGGGGTGAATCAGTATTATCTAGTCCTTTTAACAATTCTTCCTTATTTATACTTTGAATTTTTTTGCATATCAGTACCATAAAACAATGACCATGAACAAGAAAAACAGACAGTCACATCAAAGAACACCAGATATAAGGTGGAAACCCAATGTGGGTGAAAACCACCTGCTGCAATATGTCTCTATCTTCTTTCAAATAAGAAACTCCTTTTACAATGGTCTTGTACTGGTGCAGTCCTTTACCAGTACGCAGGCTGCAACCTGCAGAGAGCTACAACTCTCTCTCATTTTCCAGTCTCTCCTGGAAGGGAGATACAACCCCCTACTTCTTTTCTTTCAAGGACCACTTTTCATAAATTTTCAAACTGGATCCATAAATATCAAATGATCATCAAGTACCAGTAAGTCACCCAGATAACCAGATCCACAATAACAGAAACCTAAACCCAGAACACCTTCTG
>APFE030377895.1:2302-20486 GCA_000404065.3 Pinus taeda | reverse complement strand
TATTCAACCCAAAAGCATACACAAGCCAAATGATCTCCTTTGCTTTATATAGGCAAGCTCTTCCTCAAATCATGGAGCAATACCACAGGCCAAAACCATAACAAACCAATACCATCAACTCAATACTAGGGATCAACACATCTGTTGAGATGCCATGTTCAAAAAACCATAGGTTCAAATTCCAAGGACTAACTACGATGGACCAAAGGTAAGTTTTCCCACATGAAATAAACTTTTCTCTGCATAAAATTCCATGAACTTTTCTCCACATGAAATAAACTTTTATAAACTTTTCTCTGCATAAAATTCCGTGGACTTTTCTCCTGCGTACTTCTTAATTCTCATCATATTGAGAGCCATGCCATGGGTGTTGCCATCAAGTATAACATCTGTAACATATAACCATACCAGAAACATAATGCCAACACAGTTTACATCACATATGATAGCAGGACTCATGAAGAAATATGGAATCAAGCATAGGGTAACATCTCCATATCACCTTCAGGCGAATGGTCAAGTCGAAAGCACAAACAAGGTACTAGAGATTTTTTTACAAAGATTATAGCGAACCATTGTCGGAACTGAGCTGAAAAACTTCCTGAGGTAGTGTGGGCATATAGAACATGGCAGAACATAACAAGGTTTTCACCATATGAGCTAGTCTATGGGAAATCATCTTTGTTTCCAGTGGAATTCGAAACTAAGATGCTCAAGATAGCCCTTGAAGTAGGTTTATAACTTTCAGAAGCCCAAAAACATCGACTGGAATAGTTGAATGAGTTGGATGAAATTCGTTTGGTAGCTGTCCAGAATACTGCTGCAATCCAGGAGTAGCGAACTAAATGGCACGATAAATTCATTAAGAAAAAGGTGTTTCAAAGAGGAGATTGGGCATTACTTTATGATTACTCTTCCGGTGTTCTTACTTTGATCGTGGTGATTTTGGCTAAGTACTTCACTGGTGTTGTTACTCCTTCAGTTTTGTTACTCCTCCGGTGTTGTTACTCCATGGAAATGACAATTTTTTCTAAGTAATTTGGTGATGTTACTCCTCCGATGTTGTTACACCATCGCGATTTTGTCTAAGTATTCTGGTGATGTTACTCATCTGGTGTTTTTACTTCTTCGGTGTTGTTAATATGTTGTGATTTCGTCTAAGTATCCCGGTGTTGTTACTCCTCTGGTGTTGTTACTTGCGGTGTTGTTACTCCGTTGCAATTTCGTCTAAGCATTCAGTGTTGTTACTTCGTCATGATTTTGAATAAGTGTTCAAGTGGTGTTGTTACTCCCTCGGATGTTGTTACTCCTCCGTTGTTGTTACTCCGTCAAGGTAAGTCGCCAGGTACATCCCCAATCGACTTTGTGGATTTGATTAATAATTCATGTGACATGATTTGATATGATCACGGACAGTTATCCCTTAGTTGGGGGGAGGTACTATAATAAATGAAAAGATGATATAAATATGACTTATTATTATTTTTATCAAACCTTGTGCTAAGCGCATTCATCCACGATTTTCCACCATACTTCGCACGATACCCATATGCATCGAGACTTGAAGTTAGTACTGTTGTACTAATGAACTGTACTTTCCAAATTTGCGAAGTAATTACCATTATTACTATCCATTATCATCCATTATCCACCATGATTTTTCCATATTTCACCATTATCCTCTCGGTTTTCACTCTCATTGCACCCCATCACTATCACAACTCTCACTGCAAATCTACCTGTCGACATTCCTTCTCGATGGTCTATTCTAACTCTGAAGTGTTGTTACAAAGCTATTGCAGGATGGGTGGACAGGATGTGAGACATGAACCAGAGAGTACAGAGCAGGTTCGACGCAATGCATATGTTAGGAAAGTCTTCTTGGATGCAGGGTGGCATGTGTATTTTGAGAGGCTACAAGGATTTGATGAAGCCATCACACTGGAATTTGCATTAAACCTAGAAAGAAATCATTCTAGAGTCTGTGGGTTGGATATTTCTGTCACGGAGGAAGCTATTTCAGTTTCCAATGGCTTACAATAAGGAGGTTAGAAATGGTTCTCTTAGAAGTCTCCTTTTCCGAAGTTTCTGGAATTGTTTTTGCAGGCTGGGGAGACAGTGGTCCAGAAAGGAAGAGTGTATGATCGTAAATCTTTGCCATGTCCATGGGGTGAGGCGGCATATTTTTTATGAGGTATGTTACCTGTGAAGGTCATTTCTCTACATTGTTTAAGTATCATTTCAAACTCGTTGCATGCCTTCTGTTTCAGCGTGCGCAGGTTCATGCTTTAGACATGCCATAATTCCTATGGAGCAGCCTCCACTTAATAGCACAATATTCTCAATGGTCTCGACAACCATTAGTGGTTCTCACAAATCATGAGTTGGTTAGATTATTGGTGGTGCATTCTTTGTATCGAACATTTGTGGCTTGGCCACAATTCACCGAGTTGGCGGAGGAAGAACTTGCAAGTATGTTTCCTGCAGAGGAGGAGGAAGAAGATGTAGCAGTGGAAGAAGAGGCCATAGACGATGATGTTCCAGCGTCACTTTTTAGCCCAATAGAGATAGATGCAATGGAGATAGAAGAGAGTGCATTCGACATTGCTCCATAAGAACCAACGTCGACTACCAATCTAAGAGGAGAATCACCACCTATTCAAACAACTGAAGAACTCTTAGCTGAGAATGTAAGTGGTGTTGTTACACAAGAACCAGCACCACCTGTCCAAGCAATTGAAGAATTTTTGGTCGGAAATGTAGGTGGTGTTGACACACAAGAACCAACACCACCTGTTCAAATAGTTGAAGAACATGTGGCTGAAAATGTAGGTGGTGATGTCACATAAGAACCAGCAACACCTGTTCAAATGAATGTGGAACCTTTGGGGGAAACAAGGGCGACAGTCAAAACCACTCCACAAGAGACAGTGTCGGTTGCTGGGCAGAAGAACAACTTGGAAGAAACACATGCAAGAAGATAAAAAGGGAGCATAGAACATTCGGTGAACATAGAAGAAGAGGAAGGAGGGTTTGCGCCAGCAAGTATTGAGAGAACAAAAATTGATGAAATTATTACTCGTTCTCTTTTTCTTGCATCTTTTCCAAGAGGGACAAGGAAAACCCTTTCCTCTAGATGCATGGAGAAAGAATAAGATTCTCCATCGAAAATTTTTTGGGAAAGCTAAGGGCACCATTATCGACACAGTTATTCAAAAACTAGTGTCAATTGGTGAAAGAATTGAGAAAATTGAAGGGTTGGAGGTCGGCACTATCACACAAGAACCAGTGCCGACCGAAGGACAAAATCAAGAAGTTATAACCAGTACTACTTCTATAGATACCATTCTTGAGTAGATGGAAGATGATGTTTTTTATCAGACTAACCCGCAAGGGTTAGAAACTATTCATGAGCAGATGGAAGAGGATGTTGTTGATCAGACTAACCCGCAAGGGTTGGAAACTATTCCTGAGCAGATGGAGGAGGATGTTGCTGATCAGAATAACCCACAAGGGTTAGAAACCATTCTCGAGCAAATGGAAGAGGATGCTGCTGACAAAACTAACCTATGGGGGCTAGGAACTATTCTTGTACAGGTGGAAGAGGACAGTCGGGCAGCAGAGCAACTACAAGGAGGGTGTATAAGACACTACCCCACAACACCCTGATGTGAATCCAGAAGCACAGAAGGAAGACGTAGAGGTCTTGAGACCTGAAGAAGGAGATGGTAGGACTGTTCCCCGAGTCAAGGAACAAATGGAAAAAATTAGAGTAAAACAAGAATCGGTTAACAATTTGTCACCATCAACCCGCCAGGCCCTGGACCAACTCTGAGACCTGTGGAAGAAGTAGTTGCGAAACAAGAATTTATCGAGAAATGTGTGAGAAGGAGACCCCCTCTTAAGGAAATATATCAAGCACAATTTAGAGAGAATATGCAATTGAAAATAGAAATCATGAAATTGAGGAAACAATTGCGGCGCTTACAAAGAAAAGTGAGAAAGCACAAGAAAAACATTGTGAAGCCCTAACCTGAAACTATTTCGGTAGCAACACATACTGAAGACAAGCCAATGACTTCAATGACTACACAGACATATTAATTTTTGCATATGATCGAGGCGCGAGAGTTTGTCATGCTTGCAGAAATTCAAAAGTGGCAAGATACAATAGCTCGCCTTCAACGAGGGACCATTCCTTTAGAAGCACATCGGGAAGGAATAATCCAAACTCGCGAGCAAGCTGCAAAAACAGTCTCTGACTACATAGAACAGATAGAAAAGGAAAAGAGGAAGCATGAGAAACAATAGAAGCGAATTGAGGGACTAGAAGAACAGGTGAAGCTATTAAAGGCCAATAAGGAATAGATGTTTACCTTAGCATAGCAGGCAATGGCTTGCCGCCCCCTGCTCATAGCTATGCCTTATTCCTCCATGAACAATATCTATTCTTTTGTTTAGAAAGTGTCTACCAGGAGCTCAGTCGTGATATGGAAGATTTAATGTAGTTTTTGTGCATCATGAGATGCCACAATATTTTGGATCGGCATTTGATGTGCAAGTTGTACATCCATGACTGCTTTCTGGGCAATGATCAATCATTTTACCCAGTGCCATATGTAGGAGACATTCAATTGAGAGCCTTTACCTCCTACACAATCAACCAGGTTAAATGGAAAAATTCCTTTGATAAGTTTGAAGAAAATTAGGAAAATAGGCCACTTGTCATTTGGATGGACAATTGTCAATCTATGAATGTTTACAATAGACACAAAACCCTCTTGGGGATCAAGGGATGGAAAGAAAATATGTTGAAAACTCAAAAATGTTGCGTTGATATATGCACAAAATAGATCTTCACTTGTCAGGAGGAGGATCATGATAGCTTCCATAAATGGTGGATGCTCTCATTATCAGATGTGAGGATACGTGAGCCTTTTGGGGCCCCCAATCTTACTCGAGCTCTAAACAGGGTACCCCAGTATATTGTGTGCATGTGGCTTCGTGGGGTCTGATGGATGTGTTTGAGGTTTTGATTTCCCATCAGATGGCTGCGAGATGATCAATACACTCCAGATTATGAGGTAAGCGAGGATTGGTGGAAAGAAGTCATCCAGACATATGGGTATAAGACTCCGAGAGTAGAGATGTCTAGACAATAAGATCTTGCACAACTTCACGTTCACCATCGCAACTCTAACCCAGACTTGTGCAGGTGATGAACTGCATGAGGACATGCAATACAGCTAGTTGGGGGGAGATGTTGGTGCCTAGATTTGCATACCTTTACTCACCCTTTTACCTTGTTCTTTTTATCCATTTCACACAAATAGCGGTTAATCGATATCTTAAAATGCATAAGTATACCTCTCATCATGTCTTTATGGATTATTGGTCAATGAAGAATATTCGTAGGGGATTATTACCTAAGTTTCTTGCTAATACAATTATTTTTGCAGATTTAAAGGGAGAATGAACATGACCATGATTTAGTGAACGATGTTATCAAAGCTGGCACCGTTATCCTTGAATATTGGCTACAATGGTGAATAAACCTTTCAATTCACACACTGTTATCTTTTAACATTCTATTTCGTTCTTAAAACCACCATGTAATTAAGGGCAGACAGTGTTGTAATTCTAGGAGTTGTATTATTGACAAATTGTATAAAGTAGAGTTGCAGGCTATGAAAGTTATCACTGTTAAGAGTCGTTAAGGTTATAGGAGAAATACTCTCACTTTGAGAGTGTAACAACATGCTTGTAATATTTCTTTTATTAATGACAATTTGATCTTATGAGCATATCATGATTCGTTGATCTTGCCACAACCCTGATCAGGGAGTTGGGCCCACTCTTCTGACCAGGTGCTGCTGGATTAGATGTGTGTTAGGTTTATTTCTGTGATTTTATTATCGTTGTGAATGTTTATCAATGTGTTGTTGTGAGTCCTTATTGTTGTTACATTTATTACTTGTTGTCACTCTTATTTGTAGTTACAGTATTGCTTGTTGTTACACATTGATGAATTTATAGTTAATGTTCAATGCTGGGTAGGGAAATTGTGGCCTGCACATACAATGTACAATAGCCTTGAAACAACTGATAGAACCCTAGGTTGACAACTAAATGTGGGTTGGGTGAATTGCATGATTCATACTTAGACACCAACAGTCTGTGTAGGAACTGTGCTGAGGGTGATGCAAGAGGCTCAGTGCAGAGGCTAGGGAGGTAATTTCGGAGGAAAAAAATAGCTATGGGGTGAGAGAAAATTTTCACAATAATTTTGCCATTATTTTCCTAAAATTAGATTGCCAGTTGAACATCTAAATTATTGTAATCAGAATTGCTATTGAAGAATAATAATAAAGCCCTCATCTGTTGCACTGGTTTTCCCAAGTTGGTTTTTTTTTCTGGGGACAATTGTCTAAAAATCACTCTGTCAAAATTTGTGTGCATGTGCTAGAATTTCTCAGTTTTTGGTATTTTATTTTCCAAAGTATTTTTGTGGTGAAAATTGTATTTTTGTTTTTATTTGTTGTTTTCCATAGCATAAAAACTGCATAATTAAATTTACAGTTAGAAGAATAATTTCCATTTACTACAATAGATAAAAATTTCACATCAATGACCTAATTTGAGCATTTTTAAGGAAAATTCAAAAGTCCTTTTTGTAAGTAAATCTAGTAGGCATAATTGCACAAGTTTGAGGTATATTTAATAAATTTTGTTAACATCTCTAAGGTATTCTTTGCATCAATTTAAAGCTCCCTAAGGTAAACATCAAGCCCTAGTCCGAGCCTTTGAAACATATTTCCATGAGGCCTAATAACTGGCATGAATTATTCTTGAAGTCTCTAGAGTGTTTCATCTCACTTTTGTGGCAACCTCAGTTTAATGAATAATGATTTCACCAATGAAAGTTAAGAAATACTTGTGGCCTAAAAGTGAAACAACTGGAAGTGGACCACACAAATCACTATGCACAAGCTGTAAAGGGGCTAATGCATGCCAAGAGGCACGTTTTTCAAAAATATCCTGATGAGTTTTCCGAGTACACATCCGAAACAAACACCATCTCTGCAAGATACCATAGGAAGACCTCTCACCATATTTTCTTTACATAGATTTTGAAGGGAGAGATAGTGTAAGTGACCAAATCGCTCATGCCAAAGTTTGCTCACTTCATCATTATGAGAAACAAATACTGAGGGAGGAGTTGATGACCCAAATTTGTTAAACTTATACAATCTTGTAGAATTATCAGCAATTCTAGTAGCTAAAATCTATCTAGGATCTCTTAGGTCCTTAATTGCAATATCGTGAGGTGAAAATTCAATGGTTTTACCTTCACTTGAATGAGTTATTTGATATACAGATAGAAGGTTGCAGGATAAGGTTGGAACACATAATACATCATTAAATTGACCATTTTCTAGATGAACAGTTCCAATCCTTACAACACTAAGAGATCTATCATCACCAACATATATATGTTTGGTGTTACAATCATTTAAAGAAGAAAACATGGCTTTGTTTTTGGCCATGTGATAAGAAGCTCCAGAATCAATCAGCCACTCATGAGAATGAGAAGAAGAAGATACATTTAGTGCATAACTAGATCGAGATGCTTGACAACCACATGCAGAAAGTGTTATTCCTGAAGAAGAAGTTGAAGTTTAAGAGTGCTCCAAATGGATGTTATGCTTCTTCATTGCTGGTTCCAAGGCTTCCATCTTCTTAAAGCATTTGGATTCTAAGTGCCCATCTCGATTACAAAAGTTGTAGTGTCTATTAGTCTTTTTCCCTTTATTTTTATTTGCTTTATCATTTTGTTGAATTGATTTTTTCATTTTGAGACTAAAATTGCTTAAGACCCTTGTTTGGTTTAGGACCATTATTTTTAGGATATTGCTTCTTAGGATTCTTTGAACTTCGTTGTTGTTGGGCATCTAAGGCTTTCTTAGAAGAGTTTCCAATATTAAGAAGACCAAGATGTAAGAGTTTTTCTTATTCTCTTATTAAAGAATCATGAAAGCATCAAAAGAGAGGGACTAGTAGTCTTGTCCTTGTCCTTGAGAAATAAAGGCTTCTCTAGTAGATGGAAGGTGGAAACAAACATAGAGTAGGTTGGTCCCAACTTAGTAAGAATGGAATAGATAAGGCTACCATCTTCTTTCTTAACCTTAACATCTTCCAAGATAAGTCTAATGATCTTGAACTTAGACAAAAAATCTTCAATGGAAGAAAAATTATTGGGGTCCAATGTAAGAAACTCATTTTTGAGATCATGGGCTCTAATTTCATTTTTAATTCCAAAAACTTTAGTGAGATGTTTCATTGCTTCATTAGGGGTATCAAGTTCTATGATATGGAATCTAAGGTCTGGAGAAATAGACATCCCTATCAACCGACGTGCTTTATCTTTCCTATTTTCCCATTTGCCTACCTTATCTTCATCTTTAGGTTTAGTTTCTTGGCTTGAGGCTATTCTGTAAAGACCTTTACTTATAAGTAAATCCACAATGTAGGACCACCATTGGAAGTAGTTGGTGCTATCAATAATAACTTGGCATGGAATTTCTATTTTAATAAAAACTAAAGTTGTAGATGCTAAAACTGAGTGTTCCATTGGAAAGATCTCAAAAAATTAGGCCGATTAAAGAAAAACAACTTTCAGATGAAGAAGTTAAGGTTTTTTGAAGAAAAGTTGTTGAAGATACCGATGAAGTGCGTGAATGTGTGGAAGTGAATGATAATGCTATATTTTAAAAAAATCCCCCCTTTCCAAACTTAATCTAATTAGTTCACTTAAAAAAAAAAAATATGTGACCCACTTTTATAAATAAGTGAAAGTCACTTTTACAATAGTACTTTATGAGCTACCCACTAAATTGTAACTTAAATAAAAGATAAAGAGACTTTAGAATTATAAGTGATTCACTTTTTATAATGGGTGAGAACACTTTTACATAAAGTAACTTTAAAACATAAGCTACATGTGTTTTTTGAAAAAGTAACTGAACAAAAAGAAAGACATGAACTCAAGACCTCTATTCTCATAAAATAACTATGGACCAAGTGAGCTAGTTTAAAAGGTTAGTAATTTTTCGAAAAGAGGAAGGGTTTTTTTTTTTAGTCACTGGAGCTTTGGGGTGCGTGCTTACTTGAAAAAGTTCTTTTTGTCTACAAAACAAAAAACCACACAACCCAACATGGACATACAAAAAAAACCAAACCTTATGCCTTGAAGTTAGCTTTCACCGGAAATGAAATATTTTACTCAATGTTTCTGATTTTCGAGATCACACTAAGGCGTGACGAAAAAGAGTATATGCATGAGAAAAATCCTTCCTTTCTGTTTCTGATTTGCCCAGATCACATAGAGTCATGGGGCAAAGAGCATACACAGAAATGAAGTGTATATATCCAGTATTAAAAAATAGAGAGATAAATAAACCGAAATAAACAGAGAGAAAAATAACTAAAACTGCAGATAAAGATTGTATACCTCCAGATCTTAAAAATGACGTAGCTAGGGCTACTGGAAACATTTTCGCGTGAAATGAAAGGGGTTCCCCACTGGAATAGATTATACTAACACAATAAAGCAGACCTCTCGGCCCCAAAGCGGTCAGAAACAATAGATCTAGGAAATGACAGTCAGATGCAGTTGTACCGACTTCGGATTTCGATCACCAATGGATGCAGCCCTCAAATAGCTTTCGTACCATGTAGGAAATTACAGGGTAAGTTCCTCAGATAGAACACCAAAGGACATCGCTCACAAACAGATCACGGATCAATACACTAGTATTCTTGACGTGGTTAAAACCCTCAAAGAGGGAAATAGTCCACAATTTGAGCCAATGCTTCCACTTCAGGCAATTTATTAATAAAAGAATGAAAATTTACATAAGCTTCTCTCATGAACGGTCACCCTACAAATGACCCTCCATGGTCTTTAAATAGATATCATGGACCAATCGAGTGTTAAGCCACAGATCAAGTGTCGGTAATACCAAGGAGAGAATGAACTGTCGGATCACTTCATGTCTAGAACATATCATGACCATCATATTGCAAGTTACAAAATTACATAGTAAAGAAACTGTGAGGATCAATTCTATACCAAGTGTAAGGACCAGTTCTATATATATATATATATATATATATATATATATATATAGATATACAACCAGAAGAGGAAAACAAAACATTGGGAATTCAAATTTATTCAACACTGTCTAACACATTCCTGAAATTCATTTCAAGAAACATATCATAAGATTTACATACATTTAACTAAGACCATAAAGAACCATAAAAAATAATATTTTAACACATATGTACCATTCATCAGAAGACGAGACTCCACTTAATTTAATCTTACTTGTATTCCCTTGTTTCCAGTCACCTCCGAGAGTGAATGACGACGTACTTGATCCAAATGTGATGACCCACCGGTTAACCTCCCAGCCTACTCCTTGGGTACTCTTCTTCCCCACGGACCCCCGAGCTGCAATGGGGTTGTACAATGGAGGAATGCGATAGCTAGTAGAGGAGAGCACTCGTTGGCTCAAGAGTCCCCTCTCTAAAATCATCTACCTCACCAAACTCACTATAGTTTCGTAATCACTAGTCTGACATAGTCTCATCCATCCAACCATAGGGTTCCCCAAAAATTTCTTTCTCCCATGACTTGCCCGTTCTTTATAGGAGTCCTCATAGGTGACACTTGACATGTCATGCATAATTAATTATTTTTATATAATTCAATATTTTGATTATTCACCCACCCATGTGTCACTCTCTCATCAAGGGTCTCCAAAATTATTTACCTAAATTTTAATTTAAAACTAATATTTTCCTCACCTCAACAAGATTCCTATTTCTTCTCCTAATTGCCTCTTGATCCCCCTTTTTACTCCTTAATTTGTGTTCATTACTAAAGTCAATTAATGAGTCAAGATTTGATCCCCTATCTACTCCCTAATTTAACTCAAGTTATCTCTTAGATAGATATTTTTATGTTGGTTGTTACCACATGGACATTCTCTACATTTCTTTAGAATTTAATTTATTAATATTGTTTTAATTCACCCTCCTCTTCTCTTAATTAGGTTTAACCATTTTAGGATTAATCTTTATCCTTACAATTATGTCCCTCTTTCCCCTTTTACCTAATTAAACTACATAATCTACTATTTTCCAACATGGGAAGAGTAGAGTTTTTAAGGTAACCTATTTTATTTCTTCTTATGATCTTCTTAACCCAAGTTTTATTTTTTTGCTTTAATTACCTCGGTTTCTAACATCATTTACCCTTGATGTAAATTTACCTAGTTTTCATTTCTTGATTATATTTATTAATTTGTTTATTTTTAATGATTCCAAGGGTGCCAAGTTTGGTCGTGTCCTTCAAGAACTTCCCTCGAAGTTCCAAGGGTGTCATGCCTAATAGTTTATTTGTGATGCCAAGGGTGCCAAGTTTGGTCGTGCCCTTCAAGAAATTCCCTCAAAGTTCCAAGGGTGCCACACCACTTGCCCTTCAAGCATTCAGTGACTACAAGCAGAAAGTATAGGTGAAATGACATAGACAACTATCATCTCTTATGTTGCCTGCTATAGTGATACTAATGGTGTCGGGGATCAAGGAATCCGCCTTGATGCGCGCCCCTCAGTAAAATCCTCATGAGCAAACCAACTTTGGGACGTAGCCTCATGACATCGTGATCTTCAAGGCGAAGGTGTTTCAACTTTTCTAGCCCAAGTCACGGTGGAGTGCTAGTGGGTGAGATCAGGGACACTGTCCCACCCCTCCCATGTAGTTCCATCCACTTGTACAACCCCATCACCCATATGTGAGTCATTCGGCCAAGAAACTAATCTATACCTACAACCATTAACATATCATCATAATATAGATAAACATATATAGCAGGTTTCAAAATCGACTTAGAATTCCAAAGATAAAATAATATAAATTTTCATCAAACTAGGCGTTGTCAACTCGTCTTGTGCTAGTGGCTCTGGTGGTTTCTTGCCATACTCAATAATAATTAGTAACAAGGTTTCTCAGTGTTAGTTATTGTCATAATAGCATTATTACCATCACCTGGTTATTCACATTATTGTTCATTGTGAACCAGAACTAATGTCAGTAGCTAACATGGGTGACACATCCATCATGGCTAGTATCATGCTAACATTAATGGAACCATACATATAGAGCAAAGCTATCATCATCATAACATCAATAGAAAACATATCTATCCTTTACTACTATCACCATCATGATATCAATAGAGAGTACAAATAACCATTAATTATATCGTAATCATAATATCAATAGAGAACATACATAACCATCACATTCACTAATAATAGAGTCACATTTTTGGATCCTCAACCTGAGTTCCTCAAAGACTAAAGTATCTAAGATAATTTCATATTAGGGTCAGGAAACTAGAGTGGGCACTACATACACCCTCTCTTAACAATGGACTTCGTCCTGAAGTCCTCGGAACATAAAGGAAAAATAATGACACCTCTACTAGGAATCCTTCACGAAATTCTTGTTAACTTTCTAGTGGGCAGGTTATAATTTTCCCAAGGTATCTATACCACGAATTCCATTATGAACTAAAGGACTATATCTGGGGAACATTGCAACCCAAAATTTTTATTGTATGGATTGAGCAAAAACAAAACAAGGGGCATGATAATCGCAATCAATATTCATCTCATGGTACAATTAATATATGATGCATTCAACCAAGTAAAGTCGTCCACACACTGTACTCCTGTAGCTTCCAATTATAGTCGTTCATTTCAAACTACGTCTACATGACAGTATAAGTGACAATGTTGGGGACAATATGCAACACAAAGTGATTTCTATGATCATCATTGCATATGGTAGAGTTCACTTCCATAGATGTTTCAATGATATTGTCATAGAAGAAAATATTGTATAAATTATTCCAATGAGTCTTGGAGTTTGATATCTTCAAAAGTCTTAAATTCTAAGTTATCCCTTCTGATAATTCTGCAATATTTTCCCCAATATCTCAATAAGTGTAATTTTGGACCCTTGTCAGTATGTTCACTAAAATGATATTTGTAGTAGTGCATTTAGGCCATAGGCAGAAAAATTGTCGAAAGAGGTGGACAAGTAAGAATAAGAAATTCAAATGGTGAACTTAAGCTCACGAGCTAGCAAAAGATGAAGGACTTTGATGTCAAAAGTGCTAAAAATTAAAACATTCTTATTAGCAGTTGTAAATAAATAAATAAATAGATAAATTACAAAGCAAGTGATTGTGCATCAAGATGTTTTGTTTAATGAATAGTTCCTAGGAACTCAACCAACCAAGAAACTCTTTGAAACATCACCACATTAATTAATTATAGATAATATCCTAGTGAGCAATGATGTTAGTGTCTCAACCAGTTAGATATGATGCGACACGTGACGTAACAATGGAAGAATCTAAACATGCAGTCGATAATATATCGAGCATTGAATTGGGCATAAAGAAGAATACTCTACATAAGGAATTTATGCCAATAAAAAAAAAACATACTTCCTTATCCACGGAAGTTGTCTTCTATTTGGAAATGTGGGAAAAAATTGTTTTAGCTACATAAAAACCATCGAGAGGAATCAAATTGGTTATAACACCTACCACACCTCACCTATAAAGAAAGAGATAGTGACATCCCTGCTATCACTCAAGTTCATCTCCAAAGAAAGATCCCAACCTTTCTCAAAGAAAACCCAAGGATACTATTAAGTGATCACAACTTGTGATCAATGACCACTCCACTTCACTTACTCATGCATAAATAATTAAATAAATTATCAAATTATCATAGCAACTTATTGAAAATATGATATCCAAATTATAATATATATTTATATCAATAATTATATTTATGAAAACTATATTTTAATTCAAATTATTATTAACAATTTCAAAACAAATTAATTTAATAATATTTTAAAACACACTCCTAATTTTTCATGTACCCATGTAAAAGAAAAAAACATCCTTTTGCATTCAATATTTAATTATTGACTTCTATTTAATACATACCAATATATAAAAATTATATACAATTGATGTAAGTATTAAATTTAACCAATATATTACTACATAAAACATAATTTCCATATGTCAATTTATAATGTGGCACTTTTAACTCGTTATTAATTTTTTTTTAAAAGAATGGCTTGATTATTGTTAAAGCGTTAAAATGCTTCACATCTAACCACTCATGAAGCCTAAACCAAGAAAATTAGCGTATGACGAAGTCAATATTAAGTTTTTGGTATTATACGATGAAAATGACAACTTATTGAAATGAGATGGAACTAGTTTCACAAATCAAACTTATTTGTATGCTTTATTTTATTGTTATTATTTTTTGGTGATTGTTAATCATTAAATTTTATAAATATATAAAGCACTCAGATGTCCTTAGCTGTCATAAAACACAATTGTATTAGAAGAGAAAGCTACTGCTTGCAGTGAGATGGTGAAAATATTTTAATTTTGAATTTACCCTAAGTGTATAATGTTTATATTCGAAACAATTGTAAGTGTCTTGATCAAGTTCCTCCAGATACTCAAATACCAAGGTTCAAAACTAATGTCATTTTTCTAGCCCTGGAATCTGGTGCAATTTCAGCTGAATTTATGATTTGGTATATCGTTTCATCTATCTTTAAATTTTGATCATGATTCCACATTGTTGTGCGAAGTTTTTGGGGTTATTTGAATGCACCCAAAACATTAAAAAGAAATTCAACACATCACATTTCTGAAAACCATTGAAATTTTGTTTCTTGGATTCTATAGACCATGCCTCCAGATTTTTTTTTTTTGAATAATGATTTATTGTATATTTAGATTAAATCTTTTACAACATTGAAATATAAAAATATCACAACCCAAAACTCAAATATACGATTTCAACAATATTTTAAATTATTTAAAAAGAATTCGAGTGAATTATGAGATTGCAAAATTTATTAAATTCTAGAAATTTCCTCCAAGGGGACAACGGAGGATCTTTGTCGCTGTTCAAGAAGTCTAGTAATGTTTTAAGTGAAGGGAAATTAAATGCTAAAGATTTCAGGGAAATCATAAAAAAACAAAGCAGAGTTGTCTAAATCACTTGTTTGGTAAAAATTCAGAAATTCAGTCAAAATATGAATGAAGAACTTGCAAATGGAACTATCGATCCATATTTCAAGAAATGTAGTAAAGATCTAGTGCCAGTCCTTGGAAATGAGAATATTACCTAAGATATTAAGAAATGCAGTAGAGTTTTGGTTAAAGACCCTGAAAATAATGAAAGTTTTGAAAAATGCGTTAGAGACTTAGTTAAAGTCCATGGAAATAAACCCGTTGGTGAAAATTTTGAGAAACACAGTAAAGATCTAGTTAAAGACCATGGAAATAGGTTTGTTAGTGAACTTTTTGTGAAATAAATTTTACAAGAGATGGTTCACTTAGCTTTGAATGAAATAAAACACAAAAAAGGGAAGAAACCCAAACAGAGAACATCATTTAGAACAAGCATCTGGGAAGCCAAGTAAGAAAAAAAAAAACTATTTGCTAGTCCTGGATCCTAAGGTAAAGGAGCTTGAAAGATAAAAATAGACAATGGCAAAAGTTAGATCTGGAAGATCCATTTGAAAAATGTCTAAGGACCAAGAAATGGGTTATGAGAAAACTTTGGAATATCATTAACTCTGGAAGATAGATGCCAAATTTTAATACTCATATTAATGTGCCATACAGAGAAAACATTTCACGCTAGCTTAACTGAAGTAGGACACCAGAAAAATTCAACCAAGAAAGTTATTGGAGTAAACAGAAATTGGCAATCATTTTTCCTTGACCCAAGACAATTTCAAAATTGAATTTGGGTAGATATAAAATGATATAAAGGTATACAACTGCCCAAGCATGTTGGAAACCATATAAAAGTGAAGCATCTAGAGCATCTTATATGCCATTGTAATTTACAAAATGTGGAATATATTTTATGGTGTCATAAGCATAGTGTTGTTCAAATAGATGTGTTTCAGTTAAGCAAACGATGCAGGTGCTAAAGTTTCTACCAAAAGCCATTAAACAAAATGAGGACAGATTCGTTTTTATCTACATTCTACAACATTCAAGAAACCAAAATTAGATTGAGTCCCTGAAAAATTGAGAGAACGCTGCCAAGAGTGAAGAGGCAAAATAAATTTGGGAACAAGTTAGCCTAACAATTGCTAACTAGCTATGCAAAATGAATTGTGGTTCTGGACAATTTGTTTTACGGTCCATGGAGTTTCCATGTGTCTAACTTTATTTGTCGTGAATCGCTGCTTAGAAAAGATTTGATTTTGATTATAATCTTCATAATTACTTCATTTTCTCAAATTTGTGTTGACATCTCTGTAGATTTGTCCATTGAAGGTTGTCAGACAACTCATCTTCCATTGTAATAAATAAGATTTGGTATGGGTTCTTCACCGCCATGGGAGAACATTGAGGGCCAAGTTTTTGATGAATAATGCTCAAACAGAACTAAAAGTCTTAGTTTTCATTAGATGGTGCCAAATTATCCGGGTCAGAGAAATCCATTGAAATCATAACACAGAAGTCCAATTGTATACCAACATAAGGAATGACACAAATGGCAAGGTCTGAGTTCAAGTGTTTGATGCCATAAGTGCCAGAGCGTTGATTCCCAAACAAACACGTAGATCACCTTCAGCAAATATCAAAGCAGGGTTTTAAAAAAAGAACGTTTGTTATAGTGTTTCGTATCCAGACTTCATAGTAAGCATTGCAAGATTCGTGTTAATATGTGGACCGCGAAGGATATTTTTCAAAATCATATGTGCCCAAGTCCTAGTTTACAAGAAATATCAAACGCCAATTGTGCATTAAAATTTCAAAAGACATGTACGCATCTTTCTAAAGGGGTGTAGATTTTACTGCAATGCCTAGTGTTTGTAAACAAATATCGAATGCCCAATTATTGTGACCTTTGCAGCAATATCTACAGAGATCGTCCCACAATTGTTCTCTCATATGAGATGGTTCCACATCAGGAAGAAATCATGACAGAAACACACAAGATGTCATTTGAGTTAAGGGGCATTTATGACAAATAAAGAGATGAAGGAAAAAGCCTAGTTTGCAAGCGTTCTTCCAAATTTGGTCAACACGCAATTCAGGGTTTGAATTTGAAATTAGGGTTCAATTTTTGTAATAAAAAAAAAATTGTATGCCAAGTATCAACTTCGACAGCCCTGATAATTTCAACGGAGATATTTGTACATATAGGCACCATAGGCCTTGACTAAAGCATCCAGCATGCCACATGCAGTTTAGTCGGTAGACACTTTGTAGTGCTTAGCACAGGACATGTAATTGTGGTGTTACTTGGACAAAATTTCAACACAATTGGAAGTTTGGGTGACATAGAGGAAAAATGGAAATGGCCAATGATGGATTGGATACAGCTATCCAATATCCAAAATCATCTTCCATGGAATTAATAAAAGAAAATGTTGCCACTGAAAGACGCCTAAAACCTGCATTCATTCATTTAAAGATAAATTGGTATCAGTATCAAACCGATATTCATCCCATTTTCTAGTAACAACAGAGAGAGGAGAACAATTTATTTAGTAGTAAGTCGGTGGTTTACTTGCTTCATCAACTGGTTCAAGATCAACGGGTGCTTTCACATTCAACCCCACATAAAGCATAAGGAGATTGAATTCAGAAAGAATAAGATACTAATTTTAAGGAATGGAACCTATTCCCTTCTATTTCCCTATCGAATTCCCTATAGAACTGATATCCTTCCAATTGGTGCATATGAAAAGTTCGGCAGAATTGGACATGCTTGTGTATGAACAGGCAGCCAGCTTACCGTAAACGTGGGGTAAGCTTTAGCCACAGCTAGTCAGGCACACGGTTTTGATGGTCGATGTTTTTGTTGGACAAAAATTTAGTAGCTCTGGCACTGACCTGAGTCTTAATCGTTGGTTGGTTTCAGTAGGCCCATAGGTCTCAAGGGTTCAACATAGCTCTGATACCAAGTGTGAGGATCAATTCTATACCAAGTGTAAGGACCAGTTCTATCTATCTATATATATATATAT
>APFE030377890.1:4407-17222 GCA_000404065.3 Pinus taeda | reverse complement strand
GGAAGTAGATAAATGCTGCTTCAGTCGATCTCCGGTTAGCTTGTGGAAACTTGATTTGCAAATCACCCCAGTACTTTTGTTCGTTCTAGACCTTTGGATGATTGAGTCTAGGAAATGATTGGCTGAATTATTTTAATTCTTTTGATCTTCTGATAAACACACTGGCTTCAAAAAGACATACAAGAGCTAATCCAGATCTGAATCCACCTCCTATTTACGAAAATCCAAATTTGATTCGAAAAATCCTCCGTCAAGAAAGCTCGACGACTCCCTTGGTTAAATCTCATTCATGTCCTGCAATTTTTGAATACCTTGAAGAACTTGCTTTCGACGAAAAGTTTGAATTGTCATTGTTTAAAACCAAGTCTGAAAACGCTCTTGATTCTATTGTTCCAAATCCTGATTTTTCCACAGCTCTTGAATTTGAAAAGCACAATAAATTAATTGACAATTTTATCTTGAGGCACCTTCAGAGCGATATCCAAGCTGCAAACCTTGTTGATTTCTTAGAAGCTGTATCTGCAAATATTGGATCCTCTGTCACGACATCCACCTCTAGAATTCCTACTAAACTGCCTTTCATTCCCACCATTCCTGTGCAGCCTATAATTACTTATTCAGAATCTGCAACCAATTCCCATCCTTCATCTCACATCGGTTCTCCTCCGCATACACCTCCACATACTCCTCATATAGCAACTACACCTACTCCACCAACAACCCCTAGAGTAAATCCACCTAGAGCAATGGCTGCTCGTTTCACACCTCTTGCTTTACCTCAGCAATTGCATGATATGCACGCGGATTATCAGAGTAAGATTCCTTTATTTGATGGCACTCCTCAAAGTGTGTCCGCTCAGCAACACATAGACAAAATGGAAAATTTTTGTGATTTATATGAGATTGATGAAGAGGATGTAACTATGCGATTGTTTGTGCAAAAATTTGGAGGAGAGGTAAGAAAATGGTTCAGAGGCTTGGGAGCCAGAAGTATACCTACGTTGGCAAAACTTCAGAAACAGTTTCTAGATCGTTGGGAACTCAAAAAGGATCTGCTTCAGATCAATGCCGAGTATAATAATATCAAACACAATCATGGTGAGTCTGTCCAAGACTACATTATCAGGTTTAATACAGTTTATAATGCTATTCCGGATGATTTAAGACCATCTAGAAAATCAGCTCTTCTCAAATTCCCGGATGGTTTTGATCCGGAGATGGCTTATTCATTATGGGATAGAGATCCGCCTACTTTAGGAGATATGCAAAAGATTGTTGTTAATGTTGAGGCGAATCTGAATGACAAGAGAGCACGGTTGAAGGCAGAGAAAAGAGTGACTACAAAAGAAGAATCTACATCAGAACCACCTTGGCTTGGTGAGATGGAAAAAATGTTCAAAAGAATGAACCTTCACAAATCAGAACCGTAGATTCATAATCCAAATTACCGTGGCCAGCAACAACCTCAGTTCAAAATTAAGCAGCGTGAACCAAGAGTACAAGAGTCGGCAGCCCAGCAACAGATAAAGACTACTCTTTTGTAGAATTTTGTGAGTCAAGATTCAGATGAAGATGCTGATGTAGTAGGGGACCAAAATCATTTCTTTACTCCTAATGATCTGCCCATTTACATCACTGAAGAAGAAGAATATGGAGAAAGTTCAGGTGCCCAGCAAGATGAAGATTTTATCTTAGCTAATGATGCAGATTTAGATGATTACCAAAGAGGATATTTGAACGCCTTGTCCACTCAACAAAAGAAGTATTCATTGAGAAACCGAGATGTGCCCATCAATCCAATTCAGAAAAGAAAAGAAGCTACAGCACCAAAGACGGATTCGCCAATACCATAGAAAAAAGGAAAGGAGACAATTGATCCCACAACTAGCAAGATATCAGCAGCAGAAAGGACAAATCAGGCAAGTATAATCAAAGATAGGAGAGAAGTTCCGGTCAAAGAAGTCGAAAAAGTTTCATCATTTAATTTGGAAAATGAAATTTCCAAATTAAAAGTATCTATTCCTTTGACTGAAATCATGAAAAACAACATCTACCGAGGTCAAGTCTCTAAAATTATGAATTTTGATCCCATGTTTGACACGGTGAACGTTGAAGATGATCAGCCAGAATTGATTTTTGGGCCAGCATTGGATGGTGAGTCCCCTGATAGTGATGTTCCTCCCTTTTATATCAGTTTGAGAGTGCATGAATATGTTTTGCACAATGCTATGTTTGATTCGGGTGCTTCGCACAATTTGATGCCAAAGGTGATCATGGAGAAGCTGGGGTTAGACATTACAAGGAAATATCACGATTTGTATTCATTTGATTCGAGCCGTGTGAGATGTATCGGGCTCATCAAAGATTTGGTTGTTAGCTTAGACCAAAGCCCAGCAAAGAATGTCTTGATGGATGTGGTTGTGGCGGACATTCCTCCACGTTTTGGTATGCTACTTTCAAGATCTTGGGGGGTAAGTTGAAGGGTACTCTACAGTTAGACTTTTCTTATGCTACAATTCCAGTCTTCGGTCAAATGAGAAAGCTATATCAAGAGCAAAAGATGAAATACATGATAACCAGCAAAGAGAAGCCAATCAATCATCCTGTAAATTATGTACATACAGATTTGGAGTCATTTGTTTTATTTGCTGTAAATTATGTACATACAGATTTGGAGTCATTTGTTTTATTTGTTTTAATGATCTAGATAGTCAATTAGTTCAGGCGGAAGATATACCAGAGATCACTGAAAATTTCAGAGAAGTTCTGCAAAAGGAAAGAGGAGAAAAGCAAGCTACTATGGAGCAAACAGCTGAAGATAATGGGTAGCAAACAGAAAAAATAGACATAACACAATTTCAACACTTGGAGGAAGACGAAGATGGTCTTTGGACCATGGATTTTGATGGCGCAGTAGGTAGTGATGGTGTTGGTATTGGTGTGTGGATTCGAAGTCCCTTTTCCACTCAAGACAAAGTACCAAGCAAGGTGAGAGTGTGTTCCTATAAACTAGCATTTGATTGTTCAAATAATGAGGCGGAATATGAGGCTCTCATTGCTGGCCTTAAGATTCTTAGAAAGCTGAAAGCGAAGAAGATTGTGGTCTATGGTGATTCCGAGTTGGTGATAAAGCAAGTTAAGGGTGAGTTTCAGGCCAAGCATCCTCGCATGAGAGCATATCGAAATGCAGTCTTAGATATTTTGAAGTTATTTTCTGATCATACCTTGACATGTGTGCCTCGCATACAAAATGGTGTTGCTGATGGACTTGCTAAGGCAGCAAGCAATTTAAAAATTCCAATGAATTCTAGAAACAAGTTTGAGATCCATGTGAAACACCGTCCCACCGTTCCAGACAATCAGTGATGTTGGCAAGTCTTTCAAGATGATGAAGAGATCAATCAGTTTCTGCAAAATAAGGGTAAGTTCAAAGATACCTCCATAGATACTGAACATGATGATGGTAGTGATAATATACAAGTAAATCAAATGGAAGTGCTGCAGTTTAAAGATAACATTATTCCTAAGGGATTGATTCCTTTAGAGGAGCTGTTTGACCAAGATGATGTGGCCCACAAACCGACATTGAGACCAACTGAAAAAGGTGTTGAAGAGGTAAACATTGGGACAGCTGAGAATCCCAAGAGGGTAAAGCTATCAAAGTCATTGTTACCAAAGGTAAAAGCAGAATATGTGAAATTGTTGTCTTTATTTTCTGATGTTTTTGCATGGGATTACTCAGATTTAAAAACATATGACACAAATATCATTGAGCATACTATTCCTATTAAGCCAAATCAGAAGCCTTTTTGTCAAAAGTTGAGGAGAATCAATCCGAAGCTGCTGCCATCAATTGAAAAAGAGGTAAATAGATTGTATAAGTTAGGAACCATTAGGCCTATCCGATTTTCAGATTGGATATCAAAATTGGTGCCCGTAAGAAAGAAAACAGGTGAGATCCGTTTATGTATTGACTTCAGAAATTTGAATAAGGTGTCCTTAAAAGACAATTATCCGCTGCCCAAAATGGACCATATATTGTAGCGAGTAGTTGGAGCATCAAGGATGTCACTACTCGACGGCTATTCAGGATACAATCAGATTTTAGTGCATGAAGATGACCGTGACAAGACATCGTTCACCACTCCATGGGGAACATTTCATTATGCAAAGATGCCGTTTGGTTTGAAAAATGCAGGAGCCACCTTTCAGCGTGCAATGGACATGGATTTCACCAATGAGAAAGATGTATTTTTAGTTGTTTATCTTGATGACTTAACTGTGTTTTCAAATTCTGATGAGGAACATTTGTATCATTTGAAATTTTTTTTCCAAAAGTGCAAAAAATATGGCATTTCGCTGAATCCGAAAAAGAGTCTTTTTGCCATGGATGAGGGCAAACTTCTTGGCCATATCATATCTAAAGACGGCATCCGTGTTGACCCTGCACGAGTTGAAGCCATTCAGCAAATTGAACAGCCCCAGAACAAGAAAGAAATACAATCCTTCAATGGTAAACTGAATTTTCTGCGTCGCTTCATTCCAAATCTAGCGGAGCATCTTAGAGAAATCACGAGCATGCTCAAGAAGGATAGTCAGGTAAAGTGGACCGAAGAGGCAGTGAAATCATTTAATTTAGTGAAGTTATCTCTTTCTTCAGCTCCTATTTTGATCAGCCCAAAGTACACGCAGGATTTCATTTTGTTCTCATTTGCTTCTGAGCACACTTTGGCAGCTGTATTAATGCAGAAGAGGGAAGGTGTTGAAAAGCTCATTGCTTTTTTCAGTCGGATTATAAGAGATGGAGCATTGAAATATAACATCATTGAGAAGCAAGCACTTGTGCTTGTAAAGGCCTTGAAAGATTTCCGTGTGTATATATTGCATTCCCATATTCTTGCTTATGTTCCTAATGCAGCAGTTAAAGATATTTTAGTACAGGCAGATCCAGAAGGCAGACGGGGTAAGTGGATTGCTGTGTTGTTAGAGTATGATGTAGAGATTAAACCCACCAAGCTGATCAAAGGTCAAGGACTCGCCAAGTTAATGGCTGAAACGAATTTGCAAGTTCTAGACATAAATTTGGTTGCTGCCATGTCTGATGAAGATGAGGAGAATTCATCCGTTCAGGTATTTGAAATGTTTCTTTATTCTCCTTGGTATGCTGACATTTTATATGTACTTCAGCATTTTCCTTCACCTCCCGGAATGCCTAGAAACAAAAGTAGAACTTTGAAATTGAAAGTTGCAAAATTCTGCATACTAGATTCAACTTTGTTTTGGAAAGATCCTGGTGGAATGTTATTGAATTGTTTGGTAGAGGAGGAAGCCAAAAGAGTCGTGGAAGACTTTCATAGAGGGGACTGTGGAGGTCATCTATTTTGGAAGACCACAGCAAACAAGATTCTAAGAGCAGGATATTATTGGCCTTCATTATTTTCAGATGTATATAAGGCTGTTAAGAATTGTCACGAATGCCAAATTTTTGAAGGGAAACAGAAACTCCAGCATTTGCCTCTCAAACCAATTGAATTCAGCGCACCTTTTCAGTAGAGGGGATTGGATTTCATTGGGGAAATTCATCTGGCATCACCAGGACAACATCGATGGATATTGATAGCCACAGACTACTTTACAAAATGGATTGAAGCAATTCCTACTCGACAAGCTACGGATGCGGTAATAATTTTTTTCTTGAAACCAATATTTTGTCACGTTTTGGATGTCCAAGTAAGTTAATCACAGATAATGCAGCAGTGTTTAAGTCAAAAAGGATGGTTGAGTTTTGCTATAAGTACAATATCAGCTTGGGACATTCAACCACATACCACCCTCAAGGAAACGGATTGGCGGAGTCATATAATAAATCTTTGGTCAATATCATTAAGAAATTGTTGGAAATCAGTAAAAAGGGCTGGCACAAGAAATTGATAAATGCACTATGGGCTGATAGGGTGAGTCAGAAAAAGTCTATTGGCATGTCTCCTTTCGAGTTGGTGTACGGAACATACACGGTTTTTCCTACTTCGCTTGCTGTCCTGGTAGTCAAATTGCTTCAAGAAGCTGGTAGTGAGGAAGATCCTATGCAGAGAAGGATTAATCAGATGATTCATTTACAACAGACACGGGAGGAGGTATTTCAAAACACTTGCAAGTTACAGGAGCGTATCAAAAAGATTTATGACCTGAAAGCCAAGGCGGACACATTTCAGCTCGATGAGGTAGTTTTGAGGTGGGATGCTTGACATGAAGACAAGGGAAAGCATGGCAAATTTGAAAATTTATGGAAGGGTCCTTACAAGATTGCAACATATCGCGGCCAAAACACTTTCCTTCTCAAAGAAATGAATGGAGATGAATGTCCTGGAGGGCCGATTAATGGTCGACTGTTAAAGAGATACTACTTCTGAGTATTTTCTGCTCATTTCTTCATCATTGTACATATCATTTTACTTTTGTTCTATTGCACATGTAAACTAACTTATCATCTTCGGTCTGGGGCCCGAGGTGAAGGCTATAATTCTGAAAATGAAGGTTAGTTAGTCTAAGTTTGTCAAGTCAGTTGTCTCAATCTTTTAGTTTCGAGTCTAGTTTGGTCAAAGCGGTTTTTGGTTTTTCAGTCAAATTCTCAAGATTTTGTGTTGGAATAATGACTCCATCACCCAATGGATAAGGCACTGTCTAGCTCTTACAGAGATCTGCGGTTCTTGGCATCTCCAAGGAGCTACCATCCCCATTGGAGCCAATGTTAGAGTCGGTCTAGTTATCCCTCCGTCAGAGATCAAAGCTCTTTATGCATTTCATGTTTAGGTGTCCCATCAGTTTTTATCAGTTGCATTTCATTAGGCATGCCAGAACTCTGATGGAGCGGTTTGTGTCACTCATTCCCCTCGTGCTGGGCACTGCTGGTTCAGGTCTATTCATTAAAATAAGTCTTCAAAGGTCATTTACAATCATGTTTTAAATTTTTAGGTCTTAAGTCTAGGGTTGAGTCAGTTTTGTTTTGAAAAGTCTTCGAAGACCAGTAGGCCAGAGGGATGTCTTTGATAGATCATCACTTCAATAATTTTCATCATTGTACAGCTGAATTAGGACTTTTCTTCAAAACTCTATTTTGAAGATAGGTTGCCATCTCATTTTTGTAAAAATTTTCAAAATTTCAGTTCTTCAATCGTTCAAGTGCAGCCTTGGTCTCCTTTGCCAGAGCATATCAGAGCTATCCCTGCAAAAAATTATCAGAGAAAATCATCATTTCAACCAATTTTAAGGGGAAACCAAAAAGGTCAGAGTCTATTAATTGTGAAAAAGTGTCAACGACAAAACATAAGAAAATGGGTTTTGGATTAAGCAAAAATAAAAAAGGAGTCTATATGAAGATATTTCTCCTCATTTGCAACCCATTCCACATTCCAAGACTGAAGAGCATCGTTCCAAAGAAATTTTGTGAGTTTGTAAGCAAATTGGGTCATTTATTAGGCGCGCGGCACATCATGAGCGCGCGGCGCGTTGGGTGAGGCGCGCGGTGCATTGAAGTTTATGCCCAAACTTTGTCCAGAAAACACTAAAACGCCTCTTCTCACGCATCAATTCGCAGGTAGGATTTCCTCCACGGCTCATTCTTGGTTTTGAAAGGTTTATATAAAGGATAATGATATATTTTCCATGAAAAACCAAGTGTAAAAACCCTCCTTGTCCATTAGTTTGCTGTAAGGATTTAAATGCCAAGATTGCTGTAGGGTTTTCAAAAATAAATGTTAACCATGGTTCTCATGTTTTCCTATTTCCTTTTGTTCCCCATCCCCTATATTCACCAATATTTTCCCCAATAATTCCTCATAAAACCCTACACTATCCTCCCTCAAATCCTAATCCCTCCCTTCTATTACAAGCATATAATCCCTACCTCATCCCAAAACCCTAAAACTTCAAGATTTCCATGTCCCTTCCCTTCCCTAAATTCCTTGTTTTAGTTCCATTTTCCCCATTTCCCTAATGTTTTCCCTTTCCTAACAATTCCCTTGTACATTTGTGTCCCCTTGGTCAGCATTTTGAGAAAAAGAAAAAAGTCTACAGTCAATTTTGCACACAGTTGTATATCAACATATATATATATTCCAACTATCTTGTTTTTAAAGAACATGTCAGAGACCGAGTCAGTATATGAGCAGGAGTATGATAGTGACTCTACACCAGAGGTAAATGTACCTAATGTGCCACGGAGGTATCACAAAGGTGGCAAAAGTGGACATCATGTTAGGGAGGAGCCTACTTCTTTGGCTCAATTGCAAGCTTGCCCACTTGCAATGGATTGTTTTCGGCGCCAATCTTATTACCAATATTGTGAGATGATCTCACAAACTCAGCATCATCGGGAACTAGTCCGTGTATTTGTTCTTAATCTACAGGATGGTCATGTAAACCTTGCTGGAGTGGATTTTACCTTGTCACCCGACACTATTGCTCAGGCCACCGGGATACCAAATGTAGGGGAGGAATGGAGCAAACGCCAGATGCTAGACAGATTTTACTATGAGCCATATATCAAGCCCGGATATATCAGACACTTGAGCGGAGCCTTTCCTTTCAGATTCCTGAAAGATGAGTTTGCACCGTTGATGAAACTCATCATTCAGTATTTTAGCTGTGAGGGCAGATTCTTACGTCTCTATGCGTACCATGTCCGTTGTTGATGCATTTCACACGGGTACGTATGATGAACATTCCGTTTTTCAAGTGTCGTAACATAGAGAGGATGGTGCCCTTAGTACAGAGGAAGAGTCTGAAACATCAACACAGGAGCATATATCACTATGCATTGATAAAAATCATAGTGATACATCAGTTGGCACAGCAGGGTATTACTTGGGAGGATTTCATCTCCCGTGATTACTTTTCCGCGCTACAGCCTCCTCCAGAGATAGTTCATGATGAGGGAGGGCCTTCACAGCAGTTTGACATTCCTGAGATCGAGCATATTGATGCTCCAGTATATGTGACATATCAACGAGGCCACAGGGGCTTATTTGCATTTGCACGACGAGTACTATCTCCACCCGGGGTGGAAGGGGTCTCGTTGACATCATCAACACAACGAGTATTATCTCCACATCATGTGGAAGGGGTCTCGCCTCCGTCTTCAGCACAGGTACAGATTCAGGATAGGGGCAAGAGACCCATGTTTTATGAGGGTCCCTCAAGAGGTCAGGACATGGGTATCATTGATGTTGATGCTAGCTCACCTAACTCGGAGCTCATGGAGATCATCCGAGAGCAAAGGGCCGAGAATGAGTCACTGTAAAAGAAATTGCAGATGTCTAAATGGGTGATCAACTACTTGGAGCAGCGCAACAAACAGCTGGAAGATGAGCATGAACTTAATGAGCTGCGGAAGATCCGGGAAGACCGGGAATTGGCCTGAAGGAGACCCGGTGATTTGACACCTATTGATCGAGAATCAATTCTCATCCGGGTAAACGCTCATTTCGAGAAGTTGTTGGCGAAGGCAAACAGGGACAAAGACATGCTTCATCACATGAAAACTCACTATTGGGATCGCATGCATGTTTTCAAAGCGAAAATGGAGATCCTCAATAGGCGTTTGAGCAAAGCGCTAAAACAAAGGAAAAGGCCCGATCCACTTCGAGTTTTGGCCGAGGTTTCGTTAGTTGAGCATGATACATGATGGAGGGTCTAGCGCGTGACCCATAAGATGGGGAGGTCCAAATCACAAATGGCTTATAGTTTTGAATTTGTCATGATGAAATACATATGCTCAGCCATTGCCAAGGCATTTCATCAAGTTCTGGGTGACCAAAAGGCTCAAAAACATCATGAAAATCACCTTTCTGCCACTTTTTGCACCAGCAGGAAGTACTTCTGGGAGAATGCACTTTTGGAGGGTCAAATGGACACCAAATTGGAAAATTGCACTTGGGTTAGAAAGTAGACATCCAGGGCTTTCCAACAAGCCAACCTGAGCTCAATTTGGATGCCGAGAAGTTCCCCAAAAGTAGGTGGAAAGGCGCGCGGTGCACAGGGCTCAGGCGTGCGGCGCACATTGTTTTTTGGCACAGTTTTCGTCCTCAGCTCAACAAATGAAGCCAGTTTGACCAGTTTTGACTTGTGATGGGATTTTTTACCCTTATTGATGTAATTAATGGAACTTTATGTTGATTTGACACTTATTTACCTATTCTAGATGATTCATTCATAAAATAGCAAAAAATTAATGAATGAATTGGTTTCCAGCTTATAGAGGCAAGTTGTTTTGACTAACCTAGATTGTAGTGCTTTGTTTAGAATTGGTTGAAACAACTCCTAGGATGATGAGCTTGACCCCTAGAGGCAAGGGAATGTGTTGGCATGCCTATATTATGTATTTTCTTAGTCATTTTCAGGGTTGGACTCTTGGGAATAACTTGACACTCTATTGTACATATCTTATCTGCATTTTTAGCAAAGGAAAGACCGGGGTTTTCCAACACTATTTGGGATTCATGTGGCTTTATGTGTTGATGGTGTGTTTCTCTCAGTACTTGTAAGTTGTGTATGTATACCATTTTCCTTATTTAATCTTCTGCAATTAAACAAATGAAGTGTTAAGGTAGAATCCATAAATTGCTATGCTCTGCCTTTAAATTTGTTTAATTTCCATGTTTTCTTCAGTTTAAGGAGAATCCTTGAGACTTCTTTGCTCTCCTTAGCTCGTCACCAGTCTGATCTACCCATATCACTTGCTTTAAGGCATCAAAACAATCGCCTATCTTGTCCCAAGTAGACCTCTGCAAAAACTGTGCCTCATCCCCGCACCCAAATTTGCCTTTCCCTTAAATTCAACAAAACCTTAAAAAATCAATTCCAAAGTCCTTGTACTTCATACCTAGCCTAAAATTAGTCATCAATTCGGTCATCTCGAGCCTCTTTGATTATCTTTTGCCGAGTTTGACCCGGAGGGAGCCCTCTCCTGTCGTCGTAGGGCTAGCTACGAGGCTAAGCGTGGTTTGATGTAGCCTTGAGTCTTACCTTATTTCAGCCTAAGGTAGATTTAAGGGCTAACACCACCTTTATGTTCCTTTCTGCTACCTTCTCTTGCTCAAAGTGATATTTAATATGAATGTATTTTGTTTTTGAATGCATGACATGATTCTTCGAGATATTTATGGTGTTGGTGTTGTCGTAGAACATCAGAATGGTCTCATCAAACTTCACGTGAAGATCCTACAATGTGTGCTTCATCCAAAAAACTTGAGTACAACTGGTTGTTGCTGCATTATATTTTGCTTCCACTATGGATAAGTATACTGGAGATTGACTCCTGCTCAACCATGAAAAAAGATAACCACCAATATAAAAGGTTTCTCCATTGGTTCTTTTATGATCATTAAGGCTATGATGATTAATTCATTTCCATTTGTATACCACAAGTCAAAATCTGATGTTCCCTTTAGATATCAAAGATTCTCTTCACTACATCAACATGGGATTCTTTGTAGGTTTTAATCCCGTAAAGAAATTACCTGCATACAAATTCTAAAACATAGAAAAATAAACAATGCGAGAGCATAACACATAAAACACATATGCACAGAGATTTTCCCACTGGATCCCAAAACTAGGAATACTAGCTTGATTTTTCATTATGTTCCTTTCAATGTTAGAATACATATTTATACATGTCAAAGCATCCAATACCATGGACTGAAAACCATCGCGTCCAATACCATGGACCGAAAACCTTCGTGTCCAATACCATGGACCGAAAACCATTGCGTCCGAAAAACATGTGTGAAAAACATGCACAAAACCATAGGTGGTGTTAGTGTCAGTCTTTCCAGCCTTCCTCTAGTGATCAAATATGCTCTTACAAAGTGGTTTCAGAGTGTTAAGGTCAAATTTTTTCATTTCAAAGAGTTTTCAAGCAAAATTTGGTCACTAGGCATTAGGTCTAGGGTTTGCTCTCACTCTTTTCAAAATTGCCCAAATGCCAATCCAAGTCATCATTCAGCTGAGTCTATCATCATTCATAGGGTTTCCATTATCATGTCAGTGTCTAATGAGTCATTTTACATCTTGTTCATGCTTCAGTTGTGCCTTGGCAAGTTCATTTCCCTCACTTAGGTTTTTAAAGCCAATTTCTCTTGGACGGTCAAATCATCAGCAAAACTTATATCCAGATGTTCATACACCTTCCACTATCCTTAAAGTACCTTATCAAACACTTCCCATCTCTTAGATCCGCCAAATTCCTCATTTTTCCACAAACCCTAGTTTCTAGCTACAACTTGGCAATTTTCTAGGTTGGGATTGTGTTTTGCCCTTTTGGACCCTTTCCCCTCACTCAATCTCTGAGATTCCACTTTCCCCTTCTCCCCAACATCCCTTCCCACTCCCAAAAATTTCCTCAAGAATTTAGAAGCCCCTTATCCCCTTCATTTCGCTTCATTTCGACCAAAACCCTTGTTCCACACATCGGGATAAGTTTCAATAAAATGATGTTTCTAAGAGATCAAAGATGATTGTTTCAAAACTGAGAGAGGTTTTTGTCCAAAACATGCCAAGGAAGAAAAACCTCCTTCACTTTTTGCACAGGTGTCATGTTTTTAAAGAAATGTCAAATATACCGGCGAGAACGAAGGTGCTCCAAGGACAGTTGGCCAAAGCACAAAAACGAAGGAAAACGCCCGATCCACTCCAAATTTTGGCCAAAGCCTATTTGAATGAGAATGGTACTTGATTGGGGATTCCCAGCCCAAATTTCAAGAAATTTGGAGAAAATTTTGTCATTTGTGAATTTTTTGTGCCAAACACAGGTTTTT
>APFE030377871.1:3457-22691 GCA_000404065.3 Pinus taeda | reverse complement strand
AGGCACTCAATACACGTCAAACAATCTTCTAGAATGCTCTAGAAATGACCACAAGTAACTTTTTTAAGATGAAACTCGCGCCTTTTGACCTTTACAGGAGTACGAACCCATCCCTTGACTTACAGAGCGTACAAGTACGCAGGTATAATGAGCTTGGGATGCGTACACGCAGGCAAGGTAGAGAACCTGCGTACCCAGAGATAAACATGATTTTTGATGACTTTCTCTCTTTCTTGAAGTTTGACATGGAGAGCAGAGGTAGAAGGCTTGACAAGGAGGATAGTATGACTGTTGATGGAGCCATACTAACTGTAGATAGTCATGGTGACAAATTTTAGTGTAACATCATCCAACACTCTCTTTGCCATCCGCAACAACAATCTACTTACTCAAGTATCGATGATACATAATCTGTCAAATACTTGGTCTCACATCGACAATAGAATCATGGAAATGCACTAAAGTTACAGTTCCCTTACATACTTGAGTCAATACTGCACTAAAAATCTCGTGTCATGCCCACATCGCTACTACATAAACATTAGATACCACACAAAAATTCATACTAATACTCAATTTTTAGTGACAATAAACATCTTCATTAGAAAATAATAATAGTTTAATCATCCTTGGAAAAAATAACCCTAGATGATAGGAAATCCTTTTTTGAATTTCAAACATACACTGTCATCAACCACACAATTTTTATATCATCAGTACTAGTAACATGTTATCACTTTCAAGCTCATCTCAACAACCTTTATTAGCTAGACACACCCTGAATCAAAACCCTAGCATAAATAGAAACACCAACATGATTTACGAGCTTAGAAAAAGTATATAAGCAACTTAGTTATTCCAGAGACATTGCCATTAGTACTGTACAAATTTGCAATGTCAAACAACTACAGTGGTCTACCTCAATATTTCCTGTAGCACAAACTCTGAATAAAGGTTTTTAATAATGGAGTGCTCAACCAAATGTCGAAATAATGACTTCAACAAATCGTGAAGTAACAAAACCATAGTTAAAATCCTTAAAGCTAAACTAACATCAGCTTGATTCATACACAAATTCTATCATTGAATGTATTATGGAATGATTGAGTAATCAAGTAGCTTCCACAACAACCCAGATGCGGGTGTAAACAATGGCATTTAAAATGACAAGACGGACCACCGGCTGGTTGGGAAGCCATCTGGCTAATCGCTTTGTCCTGAGAGCCCACCGCAGATGGATTAAAACACCTTGCAGGCGACATTTATTGACTCCGAAAGCTGTGATGAGCTCACCTCCTTCAAAACCATGGCCCCTGCAAATGGTTTTGTTAATCCTCCTCTTCTCCATGGCGTTTATTCTCCGCAAGCAGCTAAACCGTGTATTAGAACTACAACAGGAAGTTGCTGCCTGATTCTCCCTTGTCAGGATTTTGGTAATGGTTTCCATTTTTCGTATTCCCGTCATTGTCTCCTTGATTGTTGCTCGCCCACCCCTGCTCACGCTTAGTGTCGCCTTTCTTCCAATTCCTCCACTATTAATTTAGCTCACATCTATTCCATGGCTTACATCAGGCACCGCATGCATAGTAGACGTGTAGGTCTGTGTGGAGGTTTTATCCACTCACAAGCTTCAACCAGCTCCGCCTCTGATTCCCCAGACTCAACTACTGAAATGCCCAACCTTCTCATTTACCCCACTCATAGCTACTCGAATACCAGAAGTGGTAGGGGTAGGAAGGACAATGCTGTCCACACTGCAGATTTCCCACTCCCTCCTTTTCCTGCCCCTCACAGCACTCAATTTCGCTTCCTTAGTTCCTTAAATAGGCCTACAATCACTGTAACCATCACAATTTCCTTTGAGGAAGAGTTTGTGATGAAATCTCCTCTGTCCAGTCGTGGGAACAAGCAGATCACGGAAGAGCCTGGTAGTCATGGGATCAGCAACGAGCAGCAAGGTGAAAGCAAAAAGGCTCTACATGGCAAAGCCATAGCTGGTGAGTCTTCTGGTGAGGAGGACAAGCAAAACAACATGAAAACTTCAAGCAGTAGGCAGAACGACACTACTGAGCGACAGATGGATGCAAATGGCTTTGTTGAAGCTCCACTTGCTCAAGGTCGAGGCGCATCTAAAGAGGATGACGATTGGTATCAGTTTGCCTGCCAGATTGAGGAGGAGCCAGCTCTAGAGGCACCACCGGCCTAACACGTGGCCTCATGCAAAGTTCTCTAGCTCCTAGGTGGATACATCTCAATGTTTTGTGGTTTCTTGGTCTCACGCAAAGGTTTCCCACTTTCTGGTGGATATGTTTCAATGTTTCGTGGTTTTGTGGTCTGGATGTGTTCTGTTTCTATGCCATGTGTCTTGGACCTCTGGTTGACTCTTCACCAGGTGGAAATATCACATTGTTTCTTGGTTATATCCCTGTCTTTTTGGTTCAAGAATTGCATTCCTCTTTGTTCATTTTGGAAAACCAGGGTCTACTTTGAAATAGTTTTTTCTGGTTCAGTGGCTGGTTTTCCCCATAACAGGGGCAGTATTTAAAGCTTCTTGGACTGGTTTCCCCTCTATTGGGGCGGTCCAATACAAACAGTTTCATTTTGTGATGATGACTGATGTTTAACATCTCTAGGGTCAGGTCTCTCTGTAACTTTTTGTAACATATTAATAGATCAATACTACTTAGAAAAAAAAAAGTAGCTTCCACAACATCAAGCACAACAGCCAATGATAGAAAAAAAGCATAGTATAAAATGATATAGTCCAATCATCCCCTATCATATGATGTGAAATACAGCAAAAAATGTTGATTTTGGAAACCAAACATCATCTATGGCATGTTCATCATCTTTCTTAATAAAAACTATTTTAACTATTGTAATGATAACAGACATATTTGAAAATCACCAAGATAAGAATAACTTAAAACATGAACTAGCATTCAAGTTTTGAACATAAACATTATCAATCAAGGAAGAGCTTATCCCACTGTCAGTAAGGTAGGAAAGTGACAACCAATGTTACCAAGTAGTCACAATATTACTCTCATCAACTAAATGATTAATTCATGAGTTTGTATAACAAGCTTCAAAAGATAGAAAAACCCTTTACACAATTAGTAGATCACATTTGTTGACTATTCTTTCCATACATATGGTACCTTAACCTTAGACTCTTTGTATGGCCATTATAATAATCTGCACCAATTCATACATGGATTACCTCCCCTTATGGTCTAGGCACGAATGGCTACAAACACACCCACTCCCTTCTACTATTTCACTAGAATCCACCAGCAAGAAGAACCCACTCCAATATTTAATTTGTTGGCACACATTAGTTGGAGGCACCAACCCCCTTTAATCAATGTGTGCTACCCTTCCATCCATTTTCAAACTGGATCCACAATAGCTTTAGAAATAAAAATATACTTCTTCAAATCTGCAATAAGGTCACTCCAACAATAACATCAAGATAATTTGGTCATTGTATCACCAAACCCTAGCAGCATCTTACTCAATAATCAATGGAAAATATGATATAAATCCTTTTCTTAGAAAAAAACAATCAACACACTCTTGTTTTGTCAATTTCACAAACCCTACTAGTAGCATCAACCATCAATACATCGATAACAAAGCTTTGTGATCAACAACCAACTTAACTATCACCCCTTGTCATCATTAGAAACAAATATAAGCAATATAGTGCTCAATAATAAATCAATTGGATATTAGAAGACATAGCTATTAGAAAAACAAGAATACTTAGAGCTCTGACATTTGATCTCTATTATTAATGACATATAAATACTCTCTCAGTATACATGATCACATAGTCATCAATGTTGCAAGGAAGATCTCTACAATGACAAATATTTTTTCAATCAAAATCTAAGTAGCAGCACCAACATTTATTAGAAATATACTTAATTAGTAGCTTCTTCTAACATAAGACCTTAAGTAGCACACAAACCCTAATGACATCAATAATCGACACCTCACCATTTACTCAATAATACACCAGTAACATACCAACTCAACCAACACTCGCTCTATCAGTTGCAACAACAATCTACATACTTGGGTATCAACATCACATACTCTATTAAATGCTTGGTCTCACATCAACAATATCATGCAAATTCACTAGAGTATAGTTCACTGACATAATTTAGTCAATATTGCACTACACAATCTTCTGCCATGCCCACAGGCCCCCTACATAAGCATTAGATACCACAAAAAACTTCAAACTAATACTCAAATTTCAGCGGTAACAAACATCTTCATTAGCAGATAATAATTCTATAATTATCCTTGGCAACACCAACCCTGGATCATAGGAAAGACAATTATGAATTTCAAACACACTATCATCAACCACGCACTTGTTCTATCATCAGTATAAACATCATGTAATGACTTTCAATCTCATCTCGACAACCTTTATGAGCTAGACACACCTTGAATCAAAACATCAACATAACTAATAACACCAACATACTTTAATAGCTTAGCAAAAGTATATAAGCATCTTATTTATTCCATAGACATTGTCATCAATAGTGTACCAATTTGCAACATCAAATAACTACTTTGGCCTACCTTAATAGTTCTTTTAGCACAAAATCTAAATAGAAGTTTTTAATCATGGAGTACTCAGTCAAATGTCTAACTCGTCACTTCAACAAATCATGAAGTAGAAAAACCATATTCAAAATGCTTAAAGGTCAGCTAGAATCAACTTGATTCGTACACAAATTATGTCATTGAATATTTTAAGGACAAAATCAACCAAGTATCTTCCACAACATCAAGCTCAACAGTCACTGATAGACAAACAACAGGGTAGAAAATAATATAGAGCAATCATCCCCTATTGTATGATGTGAAATACAACAAACAAATCTGATTTTGGAAACCAAAAAACATCTATGACCTATTCATCATCTTTCTTAACAACTATTTTGACTATTTTCATGACAACAAACATATTTGGTAATCAGCAATGTAAGATTAACTTTAAATATCAGCTAGCATTCAAGTTGCAAACATAATAATTATCAATCAAGGCAACACTTATCATACTATCAGTAAGGTATCCAAGCAACAACCAAGGTTACCAAGTAGTCACATCATTACTCATGTCGACCAAATGATGAATTCATGAGTTTGAATATCAGCCTTCATAATACAGAAAAACCCTTCACATAATTAGTAGATTGTATTTATTGACTATGCTTTCCATAAATATGCTCCCTTAACCACAAAATATTGGTATGGTGAACGTAATGATCTGCACCAATTCAAAGATGGAATTCCTCCCCTTACACTTTAGGAACTCAATCGACTACAAGTGCTGCCCAAATTGGATCACCATTCTCAACCTATAGCCATACATTCAAGTCCATTGGATCATAACCTCTTATATTGCATTGTCTTTATGCCCAAATCAATTTCCTTTAGATTATTTTGCAGCATAACACCTCAACACCATCTTATTGTTCACTCACTAATTAAGAATATGGGCCAATATATCACATCAGGTTACTCGCGCAGTCACACTAGTAATTAATTCCATGACAAAACACAAATAAAGTCATCAATGTTGATTGTTCATGATCACCACATCTCTAGACTCATCAAGCTCTTGTTTGCAGACTTATGCACCATATCAGAGGATATAAATATGGGAAGAAGAGCACCCTTTGTCACAATCTTATGAGTTTGTGAGATCAATGATTTTCATTACTTCAAGTTGGGTTAGATGATATATGCATTAATCATTTCCACTCATTCGCAATCATGCAATTGTGCCAAGACAGAGGAAGCATTAAACCATACGCATTAGATCGGAATGACCAAAATTCATTTGTGCTGTGACAAAATGTGATGTTTAGAACATGGTTAGATCATTTAGGTAGCCATTCCTATACAAATTCAAGAGAAAATAACAATTCAAGAACAAGCTCAGCCACCATACGGAATCAAGGTCTTAGACCTTGATACACACTTTAGAATAGTTTTACATGTAATTGTGCACTAGATTCAATCTTCATGCATTCACTATTATGAGATAAATGTGATCCATATAACACCATAATGATCATGTTACCTAAGATTGACACTGTGCCAAGAGAAAATTAAAACCATTCAATGATTGATCATTCCAAGAATATTTAGGAACCATACGGTCTCTCAAAACAGAGAAAGGGTAACCATTACTTCCAAAATTTTACCAGAATATAAGAATAATTACCTAGATCGATCCATACAAAAATAGATCTTAATCGCTTAGACAGGTACCCATTTGATGCAAGATGTGCCCATTTATACACTTCTCTTGATGACTAGATCTATCCAACCTATCAATTTACCACAAAAAGTTACTATGGTATATTTTGATAATATTAAGTTGATACCAAAACCCGAGGAGAATACCGATGGAGAAAAATAATACTGAAGACCAAGTTATTTGGGAACAGGGTAAGGCAAGTCATTTCCAATTTTGGGAATGCAAACCTAGATTACCATTGTTTAATTTGTGTTATGGATGCATATTATACATGAGCAATCAAGGATGAAAATGTTGGATGACAATTTCTAATCAATTTCTTGTTCCGTAACTTGGGGAAAACTAAAAAAGTCGCCTTCCATATATATTCACACCTGAATCACAACATATTCAAGAACCATGCCAACTGTTTTCAACACCAGAATATGTTAGGCATCCATCATGATGATGCACAAGCACACCTACTATTGTTTACATCAATGGCACTATATAGTTGACTCAATTGATGGCATCAATGCCAACATCATTCTCCCAACACCATTGAGAGGGACACTTTCTCCTAATTAATAGCCTAACCCTATGATCCACCCATGTTCCCTCATCACACCCACCTCCACATTAACCATATGGACTTGGAGATAGGATTTTTGTCACCAATATTGCAATATCATCCTTGTCACATAATCGATTTTACTAGAGCATGCTTATGAAAACTTATTGTTAAGAGTTGTTGTGTTATGTTGTTGGATCACTAGGAATAGGGCCTTTAGACCATTCTAATTCTAGACCATGCACTACATCTAGCTACTATAGCGATTATAGTTCCAAATCATTTGTTCCACATCAACACTCTCATTATAGGCATAAATGTCATGGTCTAACAAAATATATTATACAAGATAGTTTTTTCAATGAGATTAGTATGACATTTTTATTTTTATTTTTTTGGTAGTGATTTTGTGGAAATTGTGTACCAAAATACTCCTCCTTAGTAGTTGATTGTTCCCTCCAAAGGATCACAGGAAGAATTTGTGTTGTTAGTGGACAAACTTAAATAAACACAACATTGTAAATAGTGGAAACAATGCATACATAAGCATAAACTAAGCAAAGAGGTAAATACAAAAACAATGCTCAATGGAGCAAAAAAGCTAACAAAATAATGGAAAAATATCCCTTTATTGACTACTAGTAGTAGAGGTTGAATAAAGTAGATGAATCTTAGACACCTGGAGAGAATTATTTGAGCTATGGTGCTAAAAAAATCCCGAGAAAGGGTGTTTATTTTCCTCAATCTCTTTTCAAGTTTCTCCCCTCTCTCAAAGAAATACGAAGACTCTCCAATGGTGGATTCCTCTTTTCTCACTAGGGTGATGGATTTCCTAGAAGTAATATGGCCAGCATGCTAGTGCTCTTCCCTTATTTGGCTTCAACAATGGAATCATGGTTTGCTCTGATAGCAATTTGGCTAGCATAAAAATGTCTCATATTTTGGCTCTCCCATGGCTTGTTTATATAGAATTTTTTGAATCCTTCTTCCCCTTCTTAGTTCATGCATGATAATGGCACATGAGTAGGACAAGATGATTCCATTGAGGGCTGCATATATTTAGGGCAACTTGAATTTAGTTGTATTGGACTGAGCTCATGTCAAAAAATAAGCCCCAAGTGTATGGAGTGGTCCTGAATCGTTGAGTCATCCATTTCTGCAATCGCACAACTTTTCAAGGATATTCCTTGCATGCACGTTTATCGAATAAATGGCCGTGTGACATCAATTTTTGACCTTTATAAACTTTATACCTTAGGATATAACTCTAATTTTTAAAACTTCATGATGTATTTAGCTAGAAAATCTTCGCCTGTACATTCTACTGGACAACTTTTAGTTTCTCTTGGATTGTGAAAATATGTGTACAATTTTCTGGTGTTAATAGTTCCCCCCAGATGTATGAGGTTAGGAGAAAATCTATAGCCAGAATACATCATGTTATATTTTCTAACGGAGAGTCTGATCAACTTTCTAGAGAAAGGATAACTTGTTGTGGACATGAGTAGGGCAACCCCTTAACTGAGTATAAATGGTAACCATGCTCTGGTAAAAATCTAAAGAGTGAAAAATGTGTCTATACGAGGCGGGCATGTCCCATTATCGTTATGAAGACTAATATTAAATTATTACGATGAGATAAGGAATGGTCCTGTACAATCAACGTTATGGTGGTTGACATGCTGATGGCTGATGATGATAATTGCTTATGCCCTCTAGGGCGCTTCCTGGTCAAATAGATTGAATTTGGTTGCCCCATGCATAACAAAGGTGAAGCATTGTTGAAATAGGTGTTATAGTGTGCACAGGTCTTCGAATTTGGGTACCTCCCCCATATTATGGTGTAAGAATTGTTGAATGAGGTGCTTAGTGATACAAGGGTCTTCGACTAAATCAAAGAACTGCAACTATAGCTAAGTATGGAACCACCTTGACATGAAATCTTGTGTTAGTGTTGAATGTCAAGGGGACCGGTGACATCAGTGGGAAAAAGTTATTCACATTGTGCCACCCGAGGATATCCCTTCAAGGTGGCAGTATTCAAGGTACTGTCCCTATCCTGGAATTAAAATGTTGAGGTCGATAAGAAAGGAGCATTAATCGCCCAACATGTTGTGTTGAGGAATCAATATGAGATGTAAATAGACTATAATAGTGTGGGTCAGATAAGGCATGATAGTGAGAGGTAATTATATAAGAGGATATGGACAACTGGTCCGAGGTCAAAGATTTTGTGTAGATAGCAGCAGTCAAAACATGTTTACTGATAGGGATGGCCCTAGATTCGGTAGGATTTCCAGGGTGGGTGTGAATATGTTTTGACTGGCGAGAAGATGGGAAGTGATTTTTGGTGATGTTTAAGCTCTGACCAAGGGTTACTACAAACTGTTTCCGATTAAAATACATGAATAAAAAAAATCTGAGTGGGAGTCTCTCTCCTAAAAAAATTCCTTTTACACTTGCAAAAAGAGTATGAGGATGATTTGGATGTACAACCACGGATATGGGTTCCCCATAATGATGGTAACTTGTATGGAAGTGTGGTGCTTTTTACTGAGGGTAGGGGTGCCATTGGTTGGTCTTTGTGTTGCGTTGGTGAGGCGAATGAAGTGACATAGATGGGCTATGCAATTTGGTGAATGATAGGCCAAATGTAGGACACGGAGGTGCATTCATCTTGATCTACCGTAAAGTACCAGGGATGGCCCAAAAAATGGGGTGAATGTGTGATGAGTGTAGCATAATGAGGCTAAACTTCAAGGCATGTAATTGGAGTGGTTCCCCGGCCGGAGTAAGTGGTCATGGCTCTAATAGTGAAGAGGGGTCTACAAACATGGAGTGAGCCATGAGTGGGAGGGCTCTATCGACTGACGTAGATATTTATCAAATGTGAAGGTGAAATGGTGATAAACATGCTCGCAATAAGGGAAGGTATGGTGCATTTTGGAGAAATGATGTTAGAATATGAAAATCTTAGGAGGAAGCCTATCATGCTAAGTGGAGATTAATGATACCTGCTCTGTTATTTTTTTTGTTGCGGTGCTGGCCGAAGCGGATCATGTGTGATGTACCTATAATATACATGATCGATACCTCAAGTGAAAGAATCTATTTAAACATACATATAATTTTCAACTGATTGAATGCTATGAATTAAAAACTAGAGAAGTACATGACATGAATATTTGAGTGTGCAATGGGCCCAAAAATGAGTTTTGGCATTTACTAGAATGGAGAGTTTGATGATGAAGATGATGTGGCACTAATCCTTTCGTCTCATCCAATTTTTTCAATAGATGTCCTAAGCTTATGTAATGGGCTCCAAAAAATGGTGAAATGGGCGATAGATAGGTCTAAGGGGGGCCAAATATCACTTCATTTGCATTATTGGGTTGTAGAGGCCAGAGTGAGGTTTTGGAGCATTTATTGTCGTTGTAGTGAACCAGAGCACCAAGGATGCACACAAGAATAGCCAGGTAACATTTTGTACCCTACACTTCGTCATTTTGGTAGTCTTAGGTAGATAGACCGTACAGGGGTCCCTTGTATGGCCTTTTAAGTTTGACTTTTCTTAGCCGCGTGGGTGACTCCTTTGGAGTCACGTGGTTGTTGCGCAAAACAGAGGGTTTTTCATGGCAACTCCACACAAAAATAAACCTCAAATGTGCATTCCATGCATTTGAGGTAAGATATGCCACAGAAAAACCCTTTGGGGTTCACCGCGGCTTTACTGGCGGAGTGGGCAATGGTCGCGCATCTGAGTGTAGGCTGTGTGCCTATTCAAAAAACAGTCACACGATCTTCTGCACCATGGACATCGCAGCTTAGGGGCATGGCAGATGCATGTCCGCACTTCTATTAGGGAAACAAGAACGAGAAATCACATCTATCAGACTCATAGGCACACGGTTATGAGAAAAAAAGGGGTTTTCTTGTCTCTCTCTTTCTCTCTCTTTATAGTCTAGGTTGCTATAAATTTGATACATGGTATCCTGCCTAGCAAGATGATTTCATGGGAGAGATACTAGGAGAGCCTCCATGCAAATGTGGTAGGGGGTCCAGCTGCTAGCTAGTTGCTAGCATAGTGGTTGCTTCTGAATTTTCTTCATAACCCCCTTTTGAGGACACAAGATAGGTTCTTGCACTTTTTGATTCAATGTTGGGATGTGGACAGATAGGCTATGGTTATTCATTTGGTAGATCTGATGATACCGGTCCATACCAATATTTATTTTGTTACTAGTCTGTTGCGTCATAGGTAGGGTTTGCCCTATCCACTATTAGTTGGGCATGTGGATATCCATCGATGGGTAGAGGCTAAGGGTGATGCTCACTGTGGGCGTAAACTGTATGAGGAGGGTTGCATTAGAATTGCAGTTTTGTTGGATCTCGATGAGCAAGCGATGTTGGCGATGATTTTGAGGTTGGTGGGACCATCATCCCCCAACAGAGCATCAAGGCCACATATAGCGGTCCTCTAGTAGCTCTAGGTGGGCCACTTCTTTTATCAGGCTCATTTTTTGCATCGGGGAATGTTGTCCCATTTGACGTAGGCACAGCGTGGTACACTAGAGTTTTTTTATGTGAGTGTAATTTGCAATATTATGTATGAGAGGGTGGTTATGCTACGTCTAATATTAGCAGTGTCAGCGGGGCTTTCCGTGGACCCATGTATATGCCGTTGGGAACCTACGATGTTACGAGCTGGCGGGGGGTGTGGGAGGGAATTATTGGAATGCCACCGTATAGGATTCATTCAACTCTAATCCTCAGTCGATTCTGAAGTATTCCTTTCATGGGATGGACTTCCAGGGAGATCTAGACATGGGGCTTCCTCTGGGTGATGCTCGGGGACTAGTAGGTATATTTTTCTTTCTGCATTTGTATACATATGTTTATAATCATGTATCAGTATGATGTTTTATTTATGATGATGTTAATACCATATTTGTTTACTTGTAGATGTGAGGTCATGGGGACGACCACTAGCCTATTTGGTAGGCCATGATCCTAGACATATGGGTGTGACAGGGGATGCACCCTTACCATAGATACTGAGGGTTGTGAGGCCATCGGCTGGGCCTGAGTGACTGACACAACGATGCTAGTTAGATATTGGTGGACCCTCTGGTGAGGATAACAGCACAACAGCAGGCGGGGATGCAAAGTGATGGCGTGAGCATGCTAAGGTTTCAGAGGTGTGTTTCACAGCTATAGAGGCTAAGCCACAAAGTTACCAAGACACTTGGGGTAGAGCAGACGCCTTGACTAGAGGGTTACCATTGATGGATGGGCCGGGCTAGCGGAGGTCTTCGTAGAGACGATGATGTCACTAGAGGAAGTGCACCGACCTATTTTGCATTGTATAGCCATGGCAATGGATACTACTAGTTTGATTTTGGCTCCAAATGTAAAGATTGGTCTACGGGAGCCCTAAATAGATTTGGTGGTCTCACTATTGGATGAGATTATGTATGTACCAAGGAATTCACCCATTATGAGCATGCTCCCCTATATATATATATTATATATATATAATATATATATATATCTGTGTGTGTGTGTTTTATTAGCATGGTGAGCTACTACTTGTATGATTTTGGCTGTAGCATAGAGATTGGGCTGCGGAGCCCTAGATAGACTTGGTTTGTTTCTTTTGGATGAGCTTATGTATGTACCAGGGCATGCACCCATTATGAGATGCTCCATATATATATATATATTAATATTTGTATGTATGTATGATTATGTATGTAGTATGTATATGTATATGTATTGTATATTATATATATATATTATATATATATTATATATATTATATATATATATTATATTATATAATATATATTATGACTTATTTATCCTGGTCATGAATCAGTGGACTATGTGGATATTTTTGGTACTCATATTTTTTGATGTATATACGAGATTATTTTTTTGGCAACTCCCATGATATGTCACTTGCATCTATACTTGTTGATGTATTTCTGCGTTTTGAGATGTATATTATGTTGATGGTTTATGTATCTTGATGGTTATATATATGTGATGCATCCTAGTCTAGGATTTGATTAGCTATGTCATCAACTATGTGCTGATCCCTTGGTATATGTGTAAATGTGATATGATGAAAATGTTGAGCTAACCTTTGTGCATGCAGATACTTTTGGAAAAGGCATGTATCTGGAACTTGAAAGGTCTTGTTTAACTGCAATACAACTAGTTGGGAATCAAGGAATACATGCAAGTGATGGATACCTAGGTGGTGGGCATCGACTAAAAGGCCTATGACGACATCGTATTCTTCTTGATTGTTTGTGGCTAACCCAATACAAAATCCATTCAAGAGATGAGGTGTTTGGTTCGGAGAGTATATGGCCTAGGCTATAGTAGCGAGGTTCTACAACCATCGAGATGTGTCGTCAGCAAACCCATGAAGATAAGCTAGTGGAGGATCCATATTTTGACACATGAATAGAGAATGATATTTAGAGTGAATCCATGATGAGGTGATCATCATAAAAAATAAGTCATGGTGCATACATGTCTATTCTATAATTTTATGGGTGAATTTTTTTCAGGTAAAGACCATGGACAAGATTTTTTAGGCAAGTCCCATCGAGCTCTAACGGTATGTATGCCCCCTTGATGAGGCAATGTTTGATGATGTATGGGCCCCTCCACAGGGTTTGGAACTTCCCAGGTCCTACGGTTTCTCTGGCAATATTGGAGCAAAGGACTAACTCCCCCTCCGTAAATGTTCGAGGGGTGATGTTGTGATAAAAGGAGGCTTTGACCCTTTTCTTTTGTGCTTCATTACTTTGGATGGATTCCCGTTGGCACTCATCGAAAAGCTCCAGTTGTACCAACCTTTGTTACAAAGGTTTGGTGATAGTTAAAATTTTGATGGCTGAGTGTAAGGTGGTGATCTCACACTCGATGGGAAGTATTGCTTCTATGCCATATACTAGTTTGAAGGGTGTAAACACTGTGCATTCCTTGACCATTGTGAAACATGCCCACAGGGTGGAGAACACCATAAGGTTCCAATTGGTTTTATGAGTGTTCACCATACACTGTGACATTGTTTTTAGGACCTTGTTAATGAATTCTACTTGTCCGTTGGACTGTGGGTAGTATGGTGATGCAAACTTGTGAGAGAAACCAAGGTGTTAGGATAACTCTTGAAAAATTTCATTTTTGAAATGTTTGTTGTGGTCTGAAACCAACTCCTTGGGAACACTAAGCCATGTTATGACATGGTTGAAGAAAAGCCAAGTGGTGATTTCGACAGTGTTATTATATGTGGGCATTGCTTCTACCCATTTGGTGAAATAGTCTACAACGACCACAATGTATTTGTGGTTTCCTGATGATAGGGTTATAGGTCTTGAAGGTGATGCCCCACTTACAAAAGGGGCCCGCCACTATGACTAGATGTAAGAGAGAAGGTGGTTCTCATGCCTTATAAGTGTATCATTGGAATCACTCACATCATTTGACTTCTTGTATGAAATCATGGAAGAGAGTGGGACAAAATAACAAGCGCAAATGATTTTTTGGACAGTGGCCATCCCTGAGAGGTGGCTGCCATAAGCCTTGCTATGGTAATCATTTAAGACTTGCTCAACTTTTTGGTGATCGAGGCATGAACCTAAGATGGTGTTGATGCCTTATCGATAGAGGACATCCACCAAAAGGAGGTAGCGGGGGGCCTGTTGGTGTATGCGCTCCTGATCATCACGAGTAAGCTGGGGTTTGAAATTTTGAGTTCGTAAAAAGAGGGGGATATTGCCATAACAAGGGTTGTTTGTTGATACTAAAATAGATGTTCATATGGAAGAGCCTCATTAACGAGAGAGCCTCGGGTCTTTGTTGGGATGTCTGTGATAAACTCAACAAGGATAAGTGTTTTTTTTTCTTAGGGGATTTAAATTGTAGATCAAATTCCTTTAGAATAACAACCCGCCAAGCATACTTTTGGTTCATCATACGACGAATGATTAGATACCTCATGGGGTTGATGGATGCTATTATGGTAGTGGTTAGAAGGATGATATAATGTTGAAGCTTGTGTACAGAATATATGAGGGCTAAGGAAGTTTTTTCTTCTGGCTCATAATTCAATGTAGGCCTGGATAAGTTCTTCCTAATGTAATAAATTATGTGCTCCTTGTTGTTTTGTCTATCTTGGACTAATACCCCGACGATGGCCACCGTTGATGTGGATATGTGTAGGGTATAGTATTTTTTGTGGTCAGGGGGGCTAATCAAAAGAGCTTGAGATAATGCATTTTTTAAAGCATTAAACGATTTTTGGGCTTAATGATCCCACTAAAAGAGGATATCTTGATGAAGGAGGCACAAGAAACATTTCATGAAAGTAGCATCATCAGGTACAAAGCGTCATAAGAAATTGGCCTTACCCTACAATATTTGTAACTATTTTAATGCCTTTAGGGGAGGTACCTCTTTATTAGCTTAGAATTTGACAGAGTCGACTCTGATACCTTGCTAGGAAACTATGAAACCCAGTAGTATTCTAGCTTTGACACAGAATACAAACTTGAGAGGGTTCAAGCATGAGCTCCTCTAAATGGTTGGAACGTTTTTTGGAACATACCATAAGGTCATCCAGATATGTAAAGATGTGATAAGATAGGTGATGGAAGATGTAGTTCATGGCCCGCTGAAAGGTGGCCCCAACATTTTTAAGACTGAAAGGCATAACTTGGTATGTGAATGTACCCCAACGGGTTGTGGATGTGGTTTTATATTGATCCGTATGGTGAATCCGAATTTGGTTGTACCTAGAGAACCCATCCATGAAGGATAACGCCTCCTGATTGGCGCAAGCATTGATGACTTGGTCGATGGATGGAATTGGATAATTACCTTTAGGGCATGGTTTGTGAGATCCCTAGAATCAGTACAAAAGTGAATGGTGTCTTATTTTTTCCTAACGTGTATAAAGTTTGAAACCCAAGACGTGTAAGCAATTGAGTAGATGAACCCAACTTTATGAAGTTTATCGATTTCTTGTTTGATTTTTGCTGCGTTAGAAGGATGTAATTGACGTTGTTTCTGTGAGATGGGATGGACATCAAGCCATATGTTAATGTGATGTTCTACTATGGTGGGACTGATACTTGGAACTTCTAAGTAATCCCATGAAAAAATATCCCTATATGTTTGGAATAGGGATGTATATGCGGTTATTTCTTCTGGAGAGCATGCTACCTCCAAGGAGATCTCTTCGACTTTTCCAAGTTTGTTTGAAATATTCACCTTGATGGTAGGATAAATGTTGGACATGTTCCATTCCTCAAATTAATCAGGCGTTGGAATGGGATTTTTGAACCAATTGATCTTCCCTGGTGGAAGGAAATCTTTTGATTCAACGGTGCAAATATTGTGAGTTTGTGCATTGTCGGGAACAATTGTATTTCCAGGTATAAAAAATGAACAATGGCACATGGTTTCCCAAGGAAATTTAGGCTCTGTCATGACTTCTAGAATATCTTCTTCTAAGTGAAAAATATTATCTAGTGTTGACGTTGTTTGCACCAAGTATTGAAGTTGAGGTTTAGATCTGGTTGTGTTGGTCGAAAAGAAAGAATATGATTTGTTGGTTGATGTGATAGAACCAAGAGAGGAAGAAAAAGTGTAGATTGGATGGTTCTGCACAATTAGTGATGTTACCACTGTTGAGGTGGATTTTTCGATCTTGACATCGAAAAATGATGAGTAGACAACATGAAGCATGGTTCCTATGGATGAGGAAGTGAATCGTATATGATGTTGCGTGTCATCAGCATTGGGTGGTGGTAGAATCTTGGCTATGGTGGGTTGAGGTTGTATGGGAGGAAGTTCTTTCACTCTAGTTGGTGTACAAGAGGAAAGAGTAGCTTCCTCGATAGGATGTTGATGTTGAATCCTAAGCTGTGGAAATGTGTTTAACATAGGGCATGCCTTAGTTCTATAAGAGGTATCGCTACAGATTCGGCATATCGGTTCAGAACCAAGTAGATAGTATGGGAGGCAGTACTACTTATACTATGGGATTTTGATGCCTTGTAACAAGATGGAATATCATGTGGTGGTATCCATCTCTGGGCCGTGGTCTTGGCATGACATAGCTACTTGGTGTGGGTTGGCCTTAGCTTTGCTCGTGCTGCGCGAAAACATGGAAGATACTGACAATTGCTTGTGTGGTGTAATTGAGAGAAGATGTGACAATAACATCATGTGATTTTCTCTTGGTTGGAGAGATGCTTGTGTGGAATTTGGACCACTGAGAGAAAGATTCCATTTTACTTACTCAGTTTGTGAATTCATTCACCAAATGGTTGGGTTTATCACATATGGCACATGTGATGGGTGATCTTCTTTTCTAGGTGGATTTAGATTGTTTTTTGTTTGATTTAGATTGATGGTGGTGATGGGAGATGAAATGACGGGGGCCTTGCCTTGTTGTTGGCTTCCATTTCTCCTCAAACACACATAAAACAGACCTATATGGTTCGTCCCCGAATGGTGGTGAATTATTTAATGGTTCAGTATCTAATCCAACTAAATTGTAATTCTCAATGATGAATCGCTACATGAATCCTAACAAAGAACATAATCAAGAAATATGGGGACAGTGACGCACAAGATGATTTCCCACACAAACCTGACAAGTGTGATGCCTATGCTTGGGTCTTGTGCTTTGAGCGACCTGGGGTACCAAATATAATCGATAAAATTCCCTTAATTTGGCGCATTGGTTGATGAAATGATTTGGTATGTCGCACAATGTGCAAGTGGGTGGTGGAAAGGTGGTTTCTGGTTTAGGTTGCCTCTGATCATAGTGGGACGTTGATGGACCAAATGAGGGATAGGAGAAAGAATCTTATTCCTTTACAACATAAAAAAATGTTTTTGGAGCCATCCTCTATGGACAGTAATGTGGCATTAGATTGGGTGAGCACACCTAATGCATCCTAATATCGAGGAATTTTGGGGCAGTGATGAGTATAATGCCCATACTCTGTGCAGATGGTGCATGTGTGGTTGGTGCAGAATTCCTTAAGATGTGTGGGTGTGTTATTTTCTCAGACAGGGGGAGGAGGGTTCACTGGCTCTTTTGGGGCATGTAGAAGAGCCATTAGCTCTTTTAACTCGGGGCACCTGTTGGTGGGGTTCCCTACTATTTCAAACAATGCACAAGGTTTAGCGGCATTAGAAGAGGGAGTGTTTGAAGCTTCCACATTTTTACCCTTTTTCTTATCCCTTGTTTTCGCACTGACTGGTGTCGGTTTAGGCACTTCTTATGGTGTGGGCACTAACTGAGTAAGCATTTTTTGGGGTGTTGCATTTTCCTAAGGAGGAATAGGACCCCTATTGCTGGTAAGAAGGCCGTATTGGTAACAACGTCATTGTAAGCATCCAGAACTGGTTCATGGTTTTGGTTGGTGTTTGATGAGATCATCATGCACACTGGTACTCTGGTGTTTTGGGAAATTTCTTGTATCACCAGAGGGTTTCCTGGGAATGTCCCTAGGAGTGTTGATGGCTTAAACTAGCCAGGGCTTAGCTCAGTGTAAGTAGTGATCAACTCGTGAGAAGATGAGGCTAAGGGTAACACACCGTTGTTGAGATTTTATGTTTGAAGTAAAATAGGCAAAAATCTCTGCAGGTGACAACAATAGAAATTTTGTTGCTAGATTAACTCCAGTTTTTTGGGAGGGAGTTAATGCATCCTAAATTTGAGTTGGGAGGATTTATGAGGCAGTTAGATCCTCTTTGCTATATAACAGGCAACCATTTGGATTGTTTGCTATGAGGGTGAGAGTTTTGTGAGGATTTTATTATGTAATCTCCTATTTGATTAATAAATTGTCGATGCTTGAGTTTTCGCCATTTGATACAAATGGCGAAAACTCAGAGTGCCCGGTTTGAAATTGAGAAGTTTAATGGCAAAAATAATTTTGAGATCTGGAAGGTGAAAATGCATGACTTTCTTGTCCAACAAGGCGTGGTAAAGGCATTGATGGGTAAATCCAAACAACCTTACAACATCACAGACGATGAGTGGGACGAGATGGATGAAAGAGCAGTAAGTGCTATTCGATTATCCCTGGCAGACGATGTCTTGTTTAATATCGTGTTGGAGACAACAGCTGCTGGTTTGTGGACGAAACTAGAGAATATGTACATGACCAAATCCTTAACCAATAGGATTCTCCTGAAGCGACAGTTGTACAGTTTGCGAATGAAGGAAGGTACATCGATTGCTGATCATTTAAATGCTTTTAATATTCTTCTTGTGCAATTACAAAGTATAGAAGTAAAAATTCCATCCGAGGATAAAGCTATTACTTTATTGTGCTCGTTGCCCAAGT